>CM065704.1:11739314-11761814 GCA_017654935.2 Phymorhynchus buccinoides
ACACACACACACACACACACACACATACACACAATAATGCAAACACCAGAAGACATGTCATTTTTTATGTAAAATATCTAATACATTCTATTATGTCTACAGGAATTAACGTAGAATTTTCCTGGATTCCATCGCACTGTGGTATCGTTGGCAATGAACTAGCTGATAAATTAGCGAAAGAAAGTGCTAGTAGAAAATCTTCGGATTGTTCAATAAAACTAGTAAAACACGAACTAAATTCAATGTTAGAAAATAGTACATATAATGAAAAGCTTCCTTCAAAATCCAAGATAGTATTATGTTCAAGATCTTTATCTAGCCTTATCTACAAAATCCGATTAAACTCGCAGAGGACTAAATTTTCTAAAGATGTAGAATGCGCTTGTGGTCACCTAATATCAGTTCAACACATTCTTTTAGAATTTCCATTATTATCATTGTTCTACAAACTATCTGGGATACAAGTTGCACAAATTTGAACTTTAGTTTACAGTCATGAAATGATCAAAATTGCTACAGTCTTATCCAGTTCTGGAACTGCAAGATTACTCTAGTTCATGAGTTAATTAACTTAAGTTTGTTTTCTTTGTCACTTTTTGTTTCGATTAATTTATTAGGGTTTTTGTGTGTGTTTTTTCCCTTCACATTCACAGACATGAAATCATATGCATAGATAGACTTATTTATACACACGCACTCCTATTCACATACATACACACGCACACATACACATACACACGCGAGCACTCACGCACACATACTAAACAAATTTAAAAGAAAAAAGTCTAATATCGCCATTGTGTGAACAAACTTTAAATTAAATCAATCAATCAATCAACACATACACACACGCATGCACACAAACACATATGCACACAAACACACATACACACACATACGCGTGCACGCTTGAGTTGGATTTTTTAAAAAGAGTAATTAGTCCGTAAATTGATTGAGCTTGCTGGTGTGCATCAAAACGCGCACGCTTGACAACCACCAAGGAAAGGAAAGAGAAACAAGGGAAGAACACACATTGGTTTAGTTCATGTTTTTTTCCCTGATTGACTGAAAATGTCAATGATAAACTCTTTCAACGGAGACTGTCGCTTCATATTGATTTGTTTTTTAATTAGCCTAAAGTCTCAAGTCTGCTCCTAACGGTGGCAGGTCAGTTGCCCACCGGATATTTGCCCACCGGACATTTGCTCACCGGACATTTGCCCACCATAAAAGCTGCAAACAGGACATTTGCCCACCAGACAGAGAGAGAGAGAGAGAGACAGACACACACATACACACGGGCACAAACACATACGCACAGGGAGAGAGAGAAATAGAGAGAGAGAGAGAGAGAGAGAGAGAGAGACAGACATACAGATAGAGAGATAGAGAGACAGAGATTGCCTGGAAGCTAATCAGGTTAAAAAAACCTATTGGCTACCAGTAGTCACTGTGTTACTTTGATATGTATTCATTATCTTGAACGTTTGGATTCCTTATAAATAAATAGGGCATAAATAAATAAATGAAATGTCTTTTTGTGTGTTTAGTTCGTTATATTCGTGTGTATGTATGGTGTGTGTGTGTATTTTTGGGATATGCTATTTTCCGTAACGGAAAGAAGACTGACACTGATCCTAACCCTAAACCTAGACTGAAACAGCATTTCTTTGGGCAGGAAAAAAAATTTCACATTAGCGGTGGGCAATTGTCCCTTTTATAACTTATCTAGTGGGTAAATGTCCGGTGAGCAAATGTCCTGCAATCTACTAACAGCGGTAAATACTCGTATTTGCCCACGGATTTGTGTGTGTGTGTGTGTGTGTGTGTGTGTGTATGTGTGTGTGTGTGTGTGTGTGTGTGTGTGTGTGTGTGTGTGTGTGTGTGTGTGTGTGTGTGTGTGTGTGTGTGTGTGTGTGTGTGTGTGTGTGTGCGTGCGTGTGCGCGCGTGTGTGTCTGTGCGCGTGTGCGTGTGCGTGTGCGCATGTGCACCCGCGTGTGCGGGCGCATGCATATGTGTGCATGTGTGTGTGTGTGTGTGTGTGTGTTGTGTGTATGTGTGTGTTTGGTACTTCATAGTCACAGAGGTATCTCTGTAAAATTCAGGTTGCTCCCACCTGGAACGCGGGTCGCAGCCAGAGGCGCGCCACACTTTTAGTGTGTGTGTGTGTGTGTGCATGTTTGCGTGTGTGTGTGTGTGTGTGTGTGTGTGTGTGATGTGTGCATGTATGCATGTGTGTGTGTGTGTGTGTGTGTGTGATGTGTGCATGCATGCATGTGTGTGTGTGTGTGCGTGTGTGCGTGCGCGCGCGCGTGCGATGGCACATTATCCAAACGTGAGTATACTCAACAATTGATTGTGCATTGATTGTGGCCACGCACTGCGAAGAAGAAGAAGAAGAAGAACCATACAAGGATACGCACTATCCATACTACTGTGACTGCTCATATTAAGTGCATGCAGTTATTAGCCTCTGCATAATAGTTCCTAAAAAGCCGCCTCAGAGTCTTCAACACAGTCGAATTAAACTGGTTGAGACCTTTTCCCCAGTTTTCCTTTCTTTTGACAGAGCGAGTAGAAATCACTAATGCACAATTTGGTCGGGCGAAACTCTTCCAACCGGTCAGGAAGAAGGAATTGGCGACTGCGCCATTTAGGCTACTTTCAACTCACTCAGTCAGTTGTTATGTGGGGCACTGAAACAGCCAATGTTTGCTGGTAGTGTGAAGGCGACACACTGCCTCAACTATTTGAAGAGAGTTCAACACTGGATTTGGTATTCGACTGAAAGGTTGCATAATGTGAGGCGGTTTTTAGGCATATTTTGTTTAAAGAAGAAAACAGCGAGTTATTTGTTGTCGTTGTTGTTTTTGGGTGGGAGGTGGTGGTGAACAGGGAATAAAGGAATGGTGTCTGCACGAGAGTTAAAAAAACCCAGAAATTCAAAAAAATAAAAAAAATAAAAAACCCACTATTGTTTTGCGCTTACATTCGCACCAACTGTGATTAGATTCTGTCAGTTTCGCTGTATGCAATTTTAAACAGTGATTAATAAAATACATTAAAAACACATTATGCATCCCAACAATGTTCCCAGTCAACTGCAACCCGCCTCATACTATCCAACCTTCCAGTCGAAACAAAAATTATTTTGCCGATAGTTCGCGTGGCGTTTTGTTCTTGCCAGCAAGCGAGCAAGCGGCAAACTTCCGGAACTATTGCGTGACTTGTAGCGGGTTAATGCATTTTTAGTTGTTGATTGGTCCATTCAAATTTGGTTAAAATAATACTTTTTTTGACCATTCAGACAAGAGCTTGCACTGTTTTTTCACAAACTTTTTCTAAAGTGATTCCTAGACCCCTTATGGTGTAACAGTTATGCGCGCGGTGACCATCGTCTAGATAAACTCGACCCAGAACTCCTAACTTCAGAGTTTGGCAATAACCGTCCTGCAGATTTCAATAAGACAAATTTTGCATAGGAAAACAATGAAGAGGTAGATCTGACCTGATAGAGATTTGACATCTTCATTGTTTTCTCTGTGCATTGTTTCAAGAGCTGGCACTCGCCTTTTTCAACCAAAACAAGAATAATGTTGTTCATCATCATAGTGTTCACAGGGTGAAACGACTTAGATAATTATAAAACTCTAATTTAATGATCAGACCAAATAATACACAATCGCACTAAACCAAATTGCATACAATGTGTACTAACCAAGCTGCACACAAGAAACAATAACCGTAGTATTTATTTATTTCATTATGTTGCAAATTACTCAAGAATTCCATCCAATGACTTGACCACCATCGTCTGAAATATACTTGATGCATCAAGTGGAAAAGATCACCATTTGCAACAAAGTACAGTATGTGTTGGAGCAATGTCACTGGTTTGGAAACCTATCTTGCAGAATGGCTGGAAATCGGAAAGTGTGAACACGATTTGATCAATATTAAATGGTTATCCATAGGTCAAGAATTGATACTCATCTACCTGCTAATATGTCCTCTGAGGCCTTGAGCTGTGAACAAAAGCATTTGAATGAGAAACGTTGTCTCTTCTTATATCTGCTTTTATACGAAACCATCCACGTAATCATTTTAAAAAAAACCAGTTTGACGTGGCTTAATGTTTCATTATATTCTGTAGTTAGGTGTTTTTAAATTGATGCCATAAAGAGTCTGCACAAGGACAGAACACGATTTCATCGAGATGGTAGAGTCATAATTAACTTTCTGGTTGATAGTGTACAAGTCATTTATTCCCTTGCAACTGAACTCACTACATACTACGATAAAGTCTTTCCAACTCCCCATGTGCATAGCTACTGCCTAAAATCTGATCGGTTAGGTTACAGCGAAAATGATTTCCAAGGTAAGAGTGTTTGGTCGGCCAAAAAAAAGACCTGTTTTCTTTTTAACGTCTTAAGTGTAAACTATGCGCATGTAGTACAATGTGTCGATTGATGCTTTCAGTTGATAGAAAATGTGATTTATTGACAGAGGCATCCGCACAAAATGTGTTAGTTGATGCATCAGAGTTGTTGCTTTTATGTTGTTGTTCAATCAATCAACCAGCCAATCAATCGATCAATCAATCAATCATGTATTGTCCCTACCCCATCTCACCAACATAAGGAAATTTGTCTTGTAATCAATCAATACAAAAACAAAACAAAAACAAACACAAGTACAAAATAAACTGCAATAATTGCGAACAACAACAACATACAGTATTTATACGGCGCTGAATCTTGATAGAAATCAAATCAAAGCGCATACACACTTAAGCATTCATAACGTATTCAAGCAAAAATGCAATGGCTTGTACCCACGTGTCGTCATATCCGGCCACAAGGAGCGTGCCATATTATGGGAGACCGCCATCTTAGTCAGTAACTTTGTTTGAAAAATGCCAGATCGATGCTGTGTACACACAAATCTGACTAAGATGGCGACACTTCCGTTGGAAGGGTCGAGATGCGCACGCAGGTGGGGGGGAGCCATACAAAGCGAACACACACGTATGACATTCATGGTGTACAGCAGAAACAAACCTAAAGGCAAGAGAGAGAAGAGAAAGAAAGTGGAGCCTCAATGACGGGGGAACAGGTGGGTTTTTACATTATATTTGAAAGCAGAGAGGGTCGGTCGCTGACGGAGGTAAAGAGGAAGTTTGTTCCAAGATGTCGGTCCTGAGACAGCAAAAGAGCGCCGACCAACAGTTGAAAGCTTATACCTAGGGATCTGGAGAGAAAGAGGGTCAGAAACTGAACGTAATGTGCGAGCTGGTGTATAAATGGAAATATTGTCGCAGAGGTAAGATGGAGCAGCTTTATGGATAGATTTATAGCAAAGGGTGCTTAATTTATACTCAATTCTGTCTGCGACAGGAAGCCAGTGCAAATAACGGAGAAGAGGGCTAGCATGGTCGAACTTTTTCTTCCTAAGGACAAGACGAGCAGCTGTGTTTTGAATACGCTGGAGACAAGATAGAGAAGAGACTGATAGGCCAGAAAGGAGAGCATTACAGTAGGGAATGATATTGTCACCCAGTTGGATTGACTCTATGGAAACAGAGGCTAGTTTGATTTTTGTTCCTACAAGCATTGTTTCGGTTTTTTCACCATTTAATTGAAGTCTATTTTGAACCATCCAATTTTGAATATCAATATAGCAGTTGTTACTTTCTGAAAGAATAGAATCAAGATCTTCAGTTGTTGTACTATTTTGGAGTTGTGAGTCATCTGCATAGAAGTGATGTTTCATGTTGTGCTGGTCGATAACATTGGCAAGAGGTGACGTATACAAAGTAAACAAGACAGGACCAAGCACAGACCCCTGAGCACCCCCACCAAGACAACAGAGCGACAGCCCAGTCAGTTGTTGTTGTTTTTTCCTTTCTTTTTTCCAGTCTGTCTCAATTATAGGGAAATTAATGCCTTATTGTTGTTTGTTGTTTGTTGGTTTACTCTGGCTAAAAGACTCCAGGAATCACCCCAATGGCCGAAGCACTTGAACACTATGGTACAAGTGCATCAGCTACGGATGAGAACATTACGTGTGCGACCGTTTTTGAGTACCCCGCCACGTGGGCAGCCACACTCTGTCTTCGGGGGATTTTGAAGACTGATGATGTTATGTTAGGCGCTTGTCACGACTAATGACAATCCCCACATAGCTATGCATAGCATAACAACATTTTGATGTAGCCTTGGTGTTCTAGTTTGTGTCAACTGGTCAGACAAAGCCTTATGCCAAGGCTGAATGTTTTTAATTAATTGATATCAAAATAATGCTGTATGTTTTCGAAATAGTGTCCTTTCATTTGGAAATAGTTGGAGTCATCTTTATGATACGTTTAAAAAAAAATCTTTTTAAATAATTCCTCCCCTTCTTAAACACAACATTAAGAAACTAACGTAGGTACAAACTCTTGGTAAACGTGTACTTTCTTAACCTTAGAATACAAATTATCATAACTTTTCATCATTCCTAAACGCATACATTCAGATTTCCTAAATACTTATTTTTAAAGTATGAAACATATTACAAATGTATTAAGCATCATAATATTGAACTCCATGTGTAACAAAGTCAATCAATCATCCAATCAATCAATAATGTTTCATTAGTTTAAAGACAGAGAAATTTGATTTTACATCCCCCAGTCAAACATCAATCCTTTCATTGATTGCGTTTCTTTATAGACCAGTATAACACTCATGGGACTGAACATGGGTTTTGTTGTTTGCTTGGTGTTGTGTTTTGGGTTGTTTTGAGGACGAAGATGCCGGAATAAAACGGTCAAATGAAAGAGTCTGATTTGCATTTGTAGATAACCGTAATGCCAGCTGTTTCATGATGACGTCGCATGTAAATTATACCATGGCAACTTTTGAAAATAGCTTCCAAGTAAACACATCAATTGAGACACTGACTGCCCACGAGTTTGTGCCTTGGGACAATCCTGATAACATTATCGGTGCAAATGTGGAGTTGTTGGCGAGCCAAATCAGAAACACGTTACTTGTGTTATTGTTTCTGATTGGTGGACCAGGTAACGTCATCAACATGGCGGTGTTCTACAAACAGGGGTTAAAGGATCGGGTCAACATGTGTCTGTTTGCTTTGTCCCTAGCTGATGAAATCAATTTGATGACGGTAATTCTTGGGAACAGCGAAGCCCTATATCTACAGTACACTACAGGGGAAAACGAAGGCCCGTTTAAGATTTTCCTAAATGCCAACTATTTCAGAGTTTCGTATGGGTTTGTTTATGTGTCTTCCATCCTCTCGGCAATCATTGCATGTGAGAGATGCTACTGTGTGCTGAGTCCTCTCAAATACCAAACAAAGATGTCCTCTAAAACCATGGCTGCGATTATAGCTGCTGATTACATTTTTGTAATAGGGCTGTTCTTTCTTGTTTTGGGATTCAGATTTCGCGCCACAAGCTTTTATGATCCAGAGTCTGGAACAAGCAGGACAACATACACGTTTACCGATTTTTACAAAGAGCACATAGACGTTCTTGACTTCCTTTATGGGGCATTCATCGGTGTTGGATTATCAACGTTGGTGATTGTAGTTGTGGTGGTGACAACATTAATTACTGTGGTGAAGCTTTCTCAGATCGTGACATGGCGTAATGAATCATCCGTTTCTATCTCCTCCAAGGAAGTAGCCCTCACCAAAATGTTGATTTGTACCTCTGTCTTGTTTGTGATTTGTATTATTCCTGTTAGCTTGACCCGCTTCCTGGCCTTTGTTTTCCAAGAATTTAATCTAGGAAGGCGCCATCATAATTTGTTCTTGTTATGTGCATCTATTTCTGGTTTATTCAATTTCATCAACTCCAGTTTCAACATTGTAGTGTACTATGTGATGGGCTCTCGATACAGACAGATTTTCTGGTCTTTGTGTGGAAGGCGTGCTGGTAAGAAACAGAAAACACATGTCATGACTGGGTCTGAATGAAACGAGAACAACTACATGTCACTGAAAACATAATCGTAAGGTCAAATGCATGTTCAAGTATTCTTTAATATCTCCAAAAGAGAAATTCAGGATACAAGTGTGTATTACCATCAGTTGCATCGGTAACAATCAACTCTGGCAAAATTTAGAAAACATTAATATCTTTGATCTTAATGCTAAATACAAAATAAAAAAACAGCTCATCCCAGGCATCACATTGCTGAATGACGACAGCATCGCGAACATCGGAACTGTCTACTTCTTTCTTCCTTTGAAGCGTTTAGAGGTAACGTTTGGAATACGATGTGTCGTGCCTACTTGGTTCACGTCTTACATAAGTGACCATACCTTCTCTGTCATTATGAATGGAGTTCTATCTTCTTACTCATCTCTCAGACATGGAGTCCCACAGAGCTCAGTATTGGGCCATGTTCTCTTTACTCTCTACTCACAGCCATTGTCTGACATGATTGTTGCACATTCATGCGATTTCCACAAATATGCTGATAATACTGAGGCGTCACAGAGTGGTGCCCCTGGGGATTTTCCCCCCATTCAGACTGGCATTTGAGACGTGTGCCAATGATGTGCAGCAACAAGTTCAATCTTAACACAGATAAGACAGAGGTCATGCCTATGGTCGTGTAGAACTAATCGACAGTGAGTCCATAGACGTTGGAGGTAGCACTGTTCCCTTCAAATCATTAGTTAAGTACCTTGGAGTTACAATCGACCAAACCCTTTCAATGCATGATCGATCATATCAGTAATGTTTGCCGTTTATGTTTTCTAGAACTGAGACGTATTGCGTCCATTCGGTCATTCCTCTCAACCAACTTATGTTACAGCACTTTTATCACACCTCGCCACGATTTCTGTAACTCTGTTCTGTTCGGCCTTCCAAAGGAAGCAATTGCTAGCTTACAACGAATCCAAAGCAGCGCGATTCGGCTACGAAAGCGAAAGCGCGCTACCATTATTCACAATATATTTATATTTAGCCATGGCAATACAGTGAGCTGTTAGTCATATTAAGAGTGTGCTATCACTGTGTTGCCATGGATAAATTGAAATATATCGTGAATAATGTTAACGTGTACACAAACCTTAACATAGTCAGCGAAATAATCAGATAGGAGCAAACAGACAGACTGCAATGAAGACATAAACCAACCAGCATCGTTTTGCCGCTAGTGAAGTGTTGTTTATTTGCTTACATACTCTGGCTAAAACACTCCAGGGATCATCCCAACAGCCGAAGCACTTGAACACTATGGTACAAATGCATCAGCTAGGGATGAGAACATTTACGTGTGTGACCGTTTGTGATTACCCCGCCACGAGAACAGCCACACTCCGTCTTCGCTAGGGAATAAAAGAGAGGAACCGAAACCAAAGACAGTTCAAGATCTTGGACAGTCTTTGTCGACACTAACATAAGTCTAACGGAGGACTGAAGAGAAAATTCAGACTCCCCAAAAATTACTATGAATAACGTTTGTGACCATTGTACGCCATCTTGATTTTGACACAGAACAGGGGAAATTGAGTGGTGCTTGTATTTTTTTAATGGGGTTTTTTTCCCTAATAAGATAGCATTCACATATTTTTGGAAGCTTTCCTGAAAGGCTAGCTTAATTCCATTCATGAAGGTTCTCTTTTCATTAAGTGAACTTACAATCAACAAGTGTTTTTTTTTTATATCGGATACAGGTGAAAAAAAAGGAAAGAAAAAAAGGTGACAACAACAGCAACAATAATATTAATAAGAAGAAAAATAATTATAATAATAATAATAATAATAATAATAATAATAAGAAGAAGAAGAAGAAGAAGAAGAAGAAGAAAAAGAATAATAAAAAAATAAAGAAAAAGAAAAAATAATAATAAAAAAAATAATAATCATAATAATAATCATAATAATAATCATAATAATAATCATAATATTCATAATATTCATAATAATCATAATCATAATAATAATAATAATAATAATAATAATAATAATAATCATCATCATCATAATCATAATAATAATAATAATAATAATAATAATAATAATAATAATAATAATAATAATAATAATAATAATAATAATAATAATAATAATAATAAGAAGAAGAAGAAGAAGAAGAAGAAGAAGAAGAAGAAAAATAATAATAAAAAGAAAAGAAAAAAAAATTATAATAGAAAAAATAATCATAATAATAATCATAATAATCATAATAATAATCATAATAATAATAATCATAATATTCATAATAATCATAATAATCATAATCATAGTCATAATCATAATCATAATAATAAGAACAGTAGTAGTAATAATAATAATAATAATAATAATAATAATAATAATAATAATAATAATAATATTTTATAATAAGGAAATACATATACATCATATGAAAAAAGGAAAATCTTTTGAACTGTGCTGCAACAATAGTCAAATAACATTCCTGGAATATTATTATACAGTGGTTCTACAAAATTCAACTTCAACATTTCCAAACCAAATGCAGTGGACTAAACACCATGTACAATAGCTTACACAGACTTAATTAAATAACAAACATAGCAATAATTAGGTCGACGTAGGTATCAAGTTTAAGTAAGGTAACCACTTTCTTTTGAAATCATCAAGGCGCATTTCCATTACATGCGTACATTTTTCTACGGTGTATTGTTTCGTTAGTTCATTTCGAAAGTTCTGAATATTCGGTTTTATTTTGTTTATTCTACATTGATATACTAAATAGTTAGCAATTAATATTATCAGATCGAACGTTTGATCTGTCATTGTCCTACTGTCTAATTCTTGATTGGCTGCAGAGATGTTATATATTTTGCTCTTTTCGGAAAATCTGTCTCTGAATTTAAGAACATTTCATTCTTTGTATTATTGTCAACAGAAAGGCCTCTGACTACATATTTTGAAACTGCTAATTTCCCGAAGTTCCCCTAATGACAATATATTGCTCTCTTTGTATGTTCTAAGAGTGTTAGAGTGCATAGGGACACCAAGTGCTAGTTTAATAGATTTACTGTCTATGCTTTGTAACTTATTTAAAAGAGTATTTGAGGCACTGAAATAAACCTCTTGCCCATAGGATAGTACTGATCGAACTATATATATTGCAAGATGAATGTTTTGGTATTTTGACTCCATGATTGTTTATTTATGATTTTTAAAAAGTTAAGTCTTTTTCTCGCTTTTGAAATCAAATATTCAATATGAACTTTCCAATTCAATTTTGATGTCAAATATACACCTACAAACTTAAAAGAATGCTTATAAACAAGAGGGCTTCCATCCAATACTAACTGAGGTAAAGTTTTAGGATTTTCACCATTATTGAGGTAAGTCTTTTCATTTGATAACATCAATCCATTTTCTTTCATATATTGGTTTAGATTATCAAGTTCTCTTTGGTATATGTTCTGAACATAATTCACATATCTTTTATTAGTATGTTTCCTTAAAGATGTATTGACCCATATAGCTATATCATCTGCGTATTGCACAACATTTGTTGTCTTGGATAGACAATTTGGTAAATCATGAATTAAGATAATGAATAATAATGGCGCTATTACAGATCCTTGGGGAATCCCTGTGTCGATCTTTTTGGCTGAAGAGTAGACGTTCCCCAGTCTTACGCATATTGACCTGTCTAATAGCATATTTTGTATATAATGATGCATTATACCTGTTACACCAATGTTACTTAATTTATGTAAAAGTCTTGCATGCCAGACACTGTCGTAAGCTTTTCGTACGTCAAATAATGTGGCAAGTGTACTTTTTCTTTTGGAAAACTGTTTCTTAATTTGAGTAGTAAGCTTAACTAGGTTATCTGTTGTACAACGTCCTTTTCTAAACCCAGCTTGACAATAATGGGGATGATGTTATTTTTTTCACAATGATAGAATAATCTTTTCTGCATAATTTTCTCTAAGACTTTACTTGCATGAGAAGTCAAAGCCATTGGTCTATGACTATTTACTGATGCTCGTGGTTTACTTTGTTTTGGAATAGGAATCACAATAGACTGCTTCCAGATTTTTGGAAGAGCTTCATTTCACCAACATTTTTGGTAAAACGAGAATAGTAATGATTTCCAAGTATAAGGTAAGTGATTCAAAAGTTGATAAGATATGCCATCCAAACCAACGGAAGATTTGTTTGTAGAAAAGGATTCCAAACATTCAATAAATTCATCAAATTGAATCAGAGCATTAAGATAGTGTGTGTTATCAGGTTTTGGATCAGTATAAGTACCTTTGCGTTCTTCTTTTTTTTATTATTGAAAACTATCAGCATCCAAATTATTTGATAAACTGTTGTTAGAAAATGTGTCTAGAAATAGTTTAGCCTTTTCTCAGGGTGTTGGAAGTTGCTTATTCTCTACCATTATTGGATAGACTGGTAATGAATAGCCATTTTTCATTTCTTTAACTTTTGCCCATACTTTATGTAGGTCTTTTGATTCAGACACTTCATCTATGTGCCACGCACACACACATACACACACACACACACACACACACACACACACACACGGACGCGCGCACGCACACAAACACACACACACACGCGCGCGCGCGCGCGCGCACGCACACGCACACACACACACATGCGCGCGCACACACACACGCGCACGCAGACGCACAAACACACACACACACACACACACACACACACACACACATTGGGTTCGAATTTTTTAAATATTGTAATTAGTCAGTAAATTGATTGTGCTTGCTGGTGTGCATCAAAACCAGTATTCAGACTATCCCATCCAGTCAAATGAACTAGTTGTGGCCTTTCTAGTTTTCTTTTATTTCGACATAGTGAGTAGAAATCACAACTGTAAAATTTGGTCCATCGAAATTCTTCCAACAAGTCGGAAGTGATCGGCGACCGCTTCCATTGTTTTACTTCCAACTCACTCTGGCAGTTGTGGGGGAAAACAGGCAATGCTTGCAGATAGTGTGAAGACGACACGCGGCCGCAGCTATAGTTGGATGGAGTTCACAGGTGAATTTTCTTTCGATTAGAAGGTTGGATAGTGTGAGGCCGGTTGCAGTTGACTGGGAACATCGTTGGGATGCATACTTTTTTAAATGTATTTTATTCATCACTGTTTAAAATTGCATACAGCATAACTCTAAATAATTACTGACAGAATCTAATCACATTTAGTTGGAAGGTAAGAGCAGCACTTTTTTGTGTGTTCAATTACTGGTTTATTGGGAACTCTCGTGCGGACACCATCTATAATATATGACGCTGAGGCCCGAAGTGTAAAAGAGAGAGAGAGAGAGAGAGAGAGAGAGAGAGAGAGAGAGAGAGAGAGAGAGAGAGAGAGAGAGAGAGAGAGAGAGAGAGAGAGAGAGTTAAAAACTCGGATACCGCGTAAATGTTAGACTTTTGCTTGCAATACAGTTCCAGAAGAATGCGTTGGGACGCGATTCCGCTATGTCGGGTTCAGAATCTTGCTTTGGAAAGTTGATTTTGAAGGCAAAATGTTCTCTGTCTTGTTAGCTGCACTAGCTTACTAAGAAACACCACAGTTTAGTACATGTGCAAAAGAACGAGTCTCGTGTGTACAACATGCTTGCAAAGACACAAAAAACCCATCTTGATGAACTTAGTATAGTAACTCATTGTGCCAAAGCTTGAAAAAAGTGATTTTTGTATATTTACATTTCCAGTACTGTCGGTATTGAAGATGGTGAGTGTTACTTGCTTAATGACAAATAAATGGCGTAGCTTAAATATCCCAATACTGCAGATGACGAAATGATTCTATATCAGAATGCTATGTTACGTTTTGACAGACACATGGAAGTCTTGATACTGTTCTCGGCCCATGAAGAATCATATGGGGCATATGATTTTGCTTTTGTCTGTCTGTCACACATGTTTGTTCTTTTTTTAACCCTTTCACCGCCAGCCATATTTCAGCCAAAATGTCCATTAAATTTACCTGGGTAGAGAACAAAATCCATTTGCAGTATTGGGGATTCTTCTGTGACATACATAAAATAAAGTCTATCCTTACTTCCCAAAACTAAAACAATAGGGTCTTTGGACACAAACGCTCTCTCTTTGATGCCTTTTAGTGACATAGGTGTTAAAATCACTATGGTGCTAAAATGCGACTTTGGCGGTGAAAGGGTTAAAAGAGTAATGGAAGGGTTTTAACTAAAGTGTCACCAAAAGACTTTCCCCTTTCATCTTTACGATAACCGATGTACCACAGACATTCCAAGACATATTTTCCCCCCAAAGACAGAATCACCCAAAACTTTCATGACAGATCCAATTATAGATCTAATTATAGTAACAGCTTCCAAGCAACAGTATAACTGAAAATAGTAATACCTAAACATAGTAAATTGCCTCCTTTTTCACTATGACATGTTAAGTGCCAGATCCAATGAAGAGAAGCTGGAGGGGAAAAGTGGCTGAGGAAATGTCTGTCGCTCTGCGACACCAAATAGCAGATTTTGAAAATATCTTCTGGTAGTATTTTACATGGAACTTTACAAATTATTATTAAATTGCCACTAGCAAAGTTTCCATGCAGTTTGTAGCTTTAAACTGAACGGCCTGCATTTATTGATATTGCGGGCGGCCATCTTGGATTTTTGTCAATAACTCAAATTGCCCAAACTTTTCAGCCCGGCCCCCAGCGGATTTCAAATCAGCAATGAAAACTGAGATGTAAAGTGCAAAGAAAAAAACTTTATGATGCATTGCAAGGTGGTCAACTTTGTCGACCGGACTCTATTTAACAGTACTATAACCTTGAAGTTTCTCATAAATAATTTGTTTTGTGCTGTTTCTAAAACTTTAATGTATGTAGATAACAAATGCGCTGGGGGCCAGCGGGGGCCAGGTGGGCTAACTCGGTAATTGATGATTAAAAGATGGCACTGACAGGTCGGGTCAGTGCCGTTTTTGAAGCTACGGGTAAGGCCACCTATGCCATATTTGTCGGACTATAAGGCATACTTTTTTCAAGACTGAGCCCACGGAGCCTTGTAGTGTGACTGATAATATAATAAGAAAATATAACCCCAAAAATCTGAATTTCGTGTCAAATTTGGGGGGCGCGCTTTATAACAAGGTACACCTTATAGTCTGAAACATACGGTACTCGCGTGGGTGTGTTAACATGCAGTCCGCAGCTGCAGCTAACTGTTTGGCTGCTTCATGTGGATGCTTGCACCCCTCTCCGTAAAATAAACTAGTCTTCTTGGGTCAGGGTTGTGTTATAGGGTAAGGAAAGTAACGAGTTTAACATAATGGATATTGCTATCACGCCTGTATTTTGATGTGTTCATTTCCACTTTGTCTCTGCTTTTTTCTCTCTGTTTCTTTTGTCTACTATGTTTGCCTCTCTCTCTCTATCTCTCTCTCTCTCTCTCTCTCTCTCTCTCTCTCTCTCTCTCTCTCTCTCTCTCTCTCTCTCTCTCTCTCTCTCTCTCTCTCTCTCTCTCTCTCGCTCTCTCTGATTAGTGTTATGTCTTAGTCTTGATTGTAACGTGTCCCAAGGACAGATTGGAAGATTGGAAGCATAGGCTTGGCCTAATTAAGTGCAACAACTTCCTGCTTGTGTCAACCACTAATAAACGATTTTGAGCTGAATAAAAAGATGTTCCTTAACGTTTATCTTGATGTTTCCCCCCCCCCCCCCCCACCCGTCTCTCTCTCTCTCTCTCTCTCTCTCTCTCTCTCTCTCTCTCTCTCTCTCTCTCTCTCTCTCTCTCTCTCTCTCTCTCTCTCTCTCTCTCTCTCTCTCTCTCTCTCTCAAATAACATTGAAAGAATGAAAGGAGTGAATTCTACACATGTTCGCCATAGCAGTCTTGTATGTAGTGATTGACTTATGTTAAATGAACCATGATGTCCCGATGTTTACAAATCAGCAGAAATAAGACAATTATATTTTCAATATCACCAAAACCACACCACTTCTAAACCAAATCTTGATACCAAAGTCATTGCCAACAAAAGTGTAATAAAGAGTATTGGCTTTGTACCACACATCCTCCACTGAATGCTGAAGTGACTGTCATTGGACCTGCCCCTATCATGGTGCACAATGGTTCAGTTCTGAAAGAAACATTGTTGCTGCAGAAGGCCTTCCGTTTTATAAACGAAGCCTGTGTTTGCAAGCATTGAAGTCATATCTAATGGCAGGACATTCTAGCCATTAGGGTGCATCCTCTGTGCAAGCAAAGCCATGGACTGTTCAACAATTTGACTGAACATTGAGTCATGTTCGTTGCCACCTTGTCATCAGTGTTAGTGACGTTAGCAGTAGCTAACTGAATATCATTGTTAACTTCTGGGTGTACTGGATGTGACAGAAAATATAAAAACAATTCTGTGTATGATTGGCCAAATCACATCTTCAATTTGGCAGCCTGGGATGTATGGAGAGGAGCCTTGCATCTGTCTCAACACTACCATTACACACAGCTTCAGGGAAAAATGCAGCCAAAATAACCTGTACCACCAATATGTTATCTTTCCAAGCTCACTGCCCAGTGGCCCACCATCAAGTTATGCTTTAGCAAGCTGCATGTGAACCAGATACTCCACATCCTGACCCTCTTGGTTGTGGTAGGCAGGTGAATTAGTTCAATGAGCCCCAGCAATTGGATTGCGTCATCAGCTATCATGTCCAAAGGATGTTCTCTGTCTTCGTAGCTGCACTAGCTTACTAAGAAACACGAGACTCGTGTGTACAACATGCTTGCAAAGTTAAAACAAATCTTGATGAATGTAGTATAGTAGCTCACTGTGCCTAAGCTTGAAAAATGTTAAAGAATACGTGTTACAGTGTGTGTGCTGCGACCATTGTGAAAATGAATGCGTTTTCATTTCTCTGCAGATTTGAGCCTGTTTCCTTTTCTAGCTTTTCTGTTGATACATATCGGTATAATATTATATCCGTTATTATGACTTTGGAATGGGATATTGCTTTTATCCTATCTCAAGAGCATTGCTGTTTATCACACTCCGACCTCGTGTGATAAACAGCAAGGCTCTTGAGGTAGGATAAAAGCAATATCCCATTCCAAAGTCATAACAACTGATAATATTTACATGAGTTATAGTTTAGGTGTCGCCTCTAATATTTTCATCCACCCCACTTCAACTTTAGCCTCACCTTTAGTTGTGGAAAGGATATTGAAAGCAACGATTGTGTTTTTAGCACTGATTTCCTGATGTGGCTTGCCTTGGAGTTGGGCCCCTTGTTGGATCATGGCGGATTGGATCAACCTTTGAGGCGACGGACGCTCTGCCTCGGGCCTGGACTCCAGCTCGTTCTTCTTCTGGGGGTTTCCTTGGGGTTTCTTCGTTGGAACCTTCTTCTGCTGATGCCTGTGGACTTTCCCTGTGTCCACGGACAGGTTTGTCTTTGCTTGCGAGACTGTGTGGGGTGTGGGGGTGTGAGAGCGTGAGAGAAGACTGAGTGAGGCGACTAAAACATGCAATGTATAATATGTAGGTGTTGTATAGGTATTTTATCTTGTTTATCGTTAGTTCAATCATCTTCGGTCCATCAAGCCCTTTCCCATTTGTCCTTCTTCCCCAGGTTGTCCATCTTCTTCTTCGATCGATCGCACAGTTTCCTGCCAATTATGAGCGCAGATGCGTCATGCTGCCGTTATGCGCCTAACTAAGAAATAGTAAGGCCCAGCATGTCCGACTTCGGCTGGAGGAAATGTTTTTGAAAGTGGGTATCCTTAGGGAGGTTAGCTTAGATATTCATCAGTCTGAATCTCTTTTAGTGGAAGGATGTTTAAACTGAAGTGCAACAACACACAGTGACAGTGACAGGAGGGGGGGGGGGGGGGGGGACTAATTGGCATAGAGTCAGAATCAGCAACACATCGTGACGGGGGACATGTAGAGACGGAATCAGCGACACATAGAGACGGGGGACATATAGAGACAGAATCAGCGACACATAGAGACGGGGGACATATAGAGACGGAATCAGCGACACATGGAGACAGGGGACATATAGAGACATAATCAGCGACACATGGAGACGGGGGACATATAGAGACGGAATCAGCGACACATGGAGACGGGGGACATATAGAGACATAATCAGCGACACATGGAGACGGGGGACATATAGAGACGGAATCAGCGACACGTAGAGACGGGGAACAAATAGAGACAGAATCAGCGACACATAGAGACGGGGGACATATAGAGTCAGAATCAGCAACACATCGTGAAGGGGGAAATTACAGAGACGAAATCAGTGACACATAAAGACAGGGGACATTATAGAGACGGAATCAGTGACACATAGGAACGTGGGACAAATAGAGACGGAATCAGCGACACATGGAGACAGGGGACATATAGAGACATAATCAGCGACACATAGAGACGGGTGACATATAGAGACGGAATCAGCGACACGTAGAGACAGGGGACATATAGAGACGGAATCAGCGACACGTAGAGACAGGGGACATATAGAGACAGAATCAGCGACACATAGAGACGGGGGACATATAGAGACGGAATCAGCGACACATAGAGACGGGGAACATATAGAGACGGAATCGGCGACACATGGAGACGGGGGACATATAGAGACAGAATCAGCGACACATAGAGACGGGGGACATATAGAGACAGAATCAGAGACACATGGAGACGGGGGACATATAGAGACGGAATCAGCGACACGTAGAGACGGGGGACATTATAGAGACTGAATCAACGACACATGGAGACATGGGACATATAGAGACGGAATCAGCGACACATAGAGACGGGGGACATATAGAGACGGAATCAGCGACACGTAGAGACGGGGGACATTATAGAGACTGAATCAGCGACACATGGAGACATGGGACATATAGAGACGGAATCAGCGACACATGGAAACGGGGGACATATAGAGACGGAATCAGCGACACGTAGAGACGGGGGACATATAGAGACAGAATCAGCGACACAGAGACAGGGGACATATAGAGACAGAATCAGCGACACATGGAGACGGGGGACATATAGAGACAGAATCAGCGACACATGGAGACGGGGGACATATAGAGACAGAATCAGTGACACATAGAGACAGGGGACATATAGAGACGGAATCAGCGACAGAGAGACAGGGGACATATAGAGACATAATCAGCGACACATGGAGACGGGGGACATATAGAGACAGAATCAGCGACACATGGAGACGGGGGACATATAGAGACAGAATCAGCGACACATAGAGACAGGGGACATATAGAGACGGAATCAGCGACACATAGAGACGGGGACATATAGAGACAGAATCAGCGACACATGGAGACGGGGGACATATAGAGACAGAATCAGCGACACATAGAGACAGGGGACATATAGAGACAGAATCAGCGACACATGGAGACGGGGGACATATAGAGACAGAATCAGCGAAACAGAGACAGGGGACATATAGAGACGGAATCAGCGACACATAGAGACGGGGGACATGTAGAGACGGAATCAGCGAAACATAGGGACGGAGGACATATTGAGCCTAAGGTATCTAAATAATGAAAAATCTTTAGTGTAATTAGAAAACATTTAACAAACAAGCGCGGATTCGCAATCGTTTGTGGCACGCTTTTCTTTCTCTTTTACAATATGTGTGACAATTTTGGACCGACCGACCGACCGACCGACCAACAGACCGACAGACCGACAGACCGACAAAGTGAGTTATAGGTTTGTGGCTTGTGCCACAAACAAAAATGTCAGTCCAAATCATATAGTAATTTGGCAAGTGTCCCGTGTGTGTGTGTGTGTGTGTGTGTGTGTGTGTGTGTGTGTGTGTGTGTGTGTGTGTGTGTGTGTGTGTGTGTGTGTGTGTGTGTGTGTGTGTGTCTGAAACACGAAACGGGCCTTATAACTCCGCCGTTTTTTGACCGATTCGCTTCCAGTTTGCTGTGAGCCCTCACGGGGCGATGGCAACGGCAACCGAAGCGGCCGTGTCATTTGCGCGGTTTCGCAAATGCGCGAAACGCGCATCCGCCGGCCTCTCGTCGCCCGTATCTCCGGCGTTTCTGGGCTGATCGCCTTCAAATTTGGCAGGAAGATGACCGGGGCCGGGGACTATCCGTGTGCCAAACCGGAAGCGAATCGGTTCAGAAACGCGCGCGCTATACGACTCCGCCGTTTCTTAACCGAATCGCTTCAAATTTGCTGTACTCGGCGTTACCAGTACTTGGCGTTACCGTTACTAGGCGTTACCGTTACTAGGCGTTACTGGGACTCGGCGTTGCGCTAGTATTCATAAAGAATATCATGAATGCTAAAATACTCCTCTGTGGACTGCCGCCTACTATGTCACTTTTTCCAGCCTATTTTACTCTCTCTGCCTTTTGGAAACATTTTATTTATTTCACAGTACGATATTGCTAGTGACACCATTGTACAAGTATGGGATAACAGTTTGAACACAAGTCTTTAATGAATTACAGAATCAAAGGCTTTTTTCGAAAATCTAAATTTACTTTCGAAAAAGCCCGGGCTCTTTTTTTACAAGCCGAGTAAGGTTTCTAATGATCCGATTTCTTTCGTCTTAACACATAATTATTGACAATCAGGGACGGTATTCATGTCGAGATAGCATGAGACTTAGCATGATGCTAACTTAGAAGCTCTTCCAATGTCCTATAGGATTTAATAGGACTTTTGGAAGAGCTTCTAAGTTAGCATCATGCTAAGTCTCATGCTATCTCGACATGAATACCGTCCCTGATTACAAACTAAAATCCATTCTGCGACAACAGCGTCACCAAAGACTTGTTCCAATTGCCTGCATAAAATGCAAACATGTTATATTGCACTATGCAGGATCTATGGCTTGAAATCTAAACTTTCTGTGCTCATTCGTACTCAGAGCCATAGTTCAGATACCCTCATGTTTCCTTTCTGTGACTATTTTCATTCTGAAAATTGACCGTAAAGTATCCCTGTACCGAGATCCCATCGTATAATACACGAATATATTGAAACTGCAGTTGATGAAAACAAACAACTCACTGATCCAAACACAAAAGAAAAATAAATTATGATGGCGTCGTCCCGAGTTAATCTCTGGGAAAACAAACGCCATCAAACGGGTGGCACCAGTCGGTAACACGCAAACGATGAAAAGAATGGACGTGCCAATGAGCATTTTCGTGAGAGCCACTTCTTTGGAAGAGATGGAAACGGTCGATTCAGCACGCCAATGAACAATCTGGGAAAGTTTCACCGCCGTAATGACTGTGGCTACAACCACCAGCAATATCACCAACACTGACAACCCCACACCGATGAACGCGCCGTACAGAAAGTCCAGAATAGCGCTGTTTTCTTTGTAAAAGTCGGTCAGGACCGAGACTATTCTAGTTTCGCCAGATACTGGATCGTGCACACAAACTTCGTGACGTCGGAATCCAATGACAAGGAAAAACAACCCGAACACAAACGCATAGTCAGCCACAATGATGGCAGCCATGGTTCTTGTTCGCATCGAAATCTGGTAACCCAGTGGTCTCATGACACAGTGACATCGCTCGCAAGCTACAATGGCCGACAAGATAGACGAAATATAAGTAAAACAATATAACACTCTGAAATAGTGGGCATCTAAAAGCCTAGACACTGGTCCGTAGGTATCTCTAGTGAACCATCCACGGTAGAACCTTTCGCTGTTGCCAATCATAAGGATGACTACATTGAGCTCGTCGGTTAAGGCCAAAGCAAACAGGCAGAGATTCACCCTGTCTCGCAGTCCTTGCCTGTAGAAAACAAGCATGTTAACAACATTGCCAGGTCCTCCAATGAAGAACAGAACTGCTAGGCAGATATTTTTGACCTGGCTGGTTCTGTATTCAACCTCACGAGCAACAAGGGTGCCAGGATTGTCCCAGGGCACAAAGTCCTCTTGAAATACCGTCTCAATGCAACCATTCTTAGGTAGTGCCTTTTGCAATGCGGTGCTGTGCACATGATATGCACGTGTGGTAGTGTTGCTTTCATTTGCAATTGCGGAATGAAATGAAACATTGGATATGGTGTCAAGTTCACGTGATTCCATACCTTGGATGACGTTTCAGAAAACAAAATGGTGGGAGGTACAGGAAAGACACTTTAAAATGGTGTGTGTGTGTGTGTGTGTGTGTGTGTGTGTGTGTGTGTGTGCGTGTGCGTGTGTGTGTGCGTGTGCGTGTGTGCGTGCGCGCGCGCGCGCGCGCGCGCGTGTGTGTGTGTGTGTGTGTGTGTGTGTGTGTGTGTGTGTATGTGGTAACACAGAACTCTCAATATAATCCTTCTCTATGTTGATTTAGATTTTAAGCAGGGGTATAAATTGCATAGGAGGAGAAGAACTATATTGTTCAATGCTTCGAATTGTTTGATGAAATGCAGGGGTAATTTCCAAAGAGTATGGTCAGTGTTAATCTATGCATTATTTATTCATCTAGTGATAA
>CM065704.1:11766814-11776814 GCA_017654935.2 Phymorhynchus buccinoides
TGTGTGTGTGTGTGCCCGTGTCTGTTTGTGTGTCTGCTGTGTATGCACCTTCGTTTTATCATTATAAAATCAGCTCTCTGGTATTGCTTCTCACTTCAGACATTACCAACGAAACAATAGATGCTGGTCATACCTTGGGGTAGTGGATCTGTTACGTCAGCATCTACCAGCATCTTCACATTTATTGTCCTTTGCCGATCGTAGATCGCAAAGGAGTATGTTTTCGTTCGAGTTTGTTTCTTTGTGGGGTTTTTTTCTGGGGGGTTTTCTGGGTTTTTTAATTTTTTGTCTGTCCCAAGGATATTTCCCGAACCGCTTGACCGAATCGCTTCACATTGTGTGTGGTGGTGTGTCACCATGAGAGGAAGGCTGCCGCGCATACATTATCGCCGTCGTGACCTTGACCTTGACGTACGACCTTGTTAATCAGTGTGCCACTTATCGATGGCTTGGAGTCAAAACTGACTATCTTTTTATATATTCCATTGACGCATTGTTGAACTTATTGCGAAAACTAATAACTTGTATTTAAAAAAATTGCAGAAATATAAAAAAAAAGTATAAACCCCATTTGATATTATTCGCAGTTTTTTGTGTTCATACAAATTATTATTAGTTTTTGCAATATCATCAATAACAAGTCAATGGACTATCCAAAGACAGTCCGTTTTGACTCAAAGCATCGCTATTTTTTTTTTTTTAATACAGTGGAACCTCCCTTATAAGACCTCCCATTATACGACTCCCTCCCCTATAAGACCTACTTCTCGGAGACGCCGTTCTTTGTAAGTATTAACCCTTTCATCGCCGATGTTGAATTTTTGCACCACAATGACTTAACACCCATGTCATTAAAAGGCATCAAAGCCAGGGCCTGCTATCCGAAGACCATATTTTCTTTCTTTTTTTTAGGTAAGGATAGACCTTAGTTTATGCATATCACACAAAAATGTCCAATATTGATGTTTTGTCTCTGCCCAGGTAAGATTGATGGAAAAATGTTGCTGAAAAATGGCTGGCGGCGAAAGGGTTAAAATGACCTCCATTATAAGACCCCTCCCTTATAAGACCTCATTTTGGATGATCGTTAAAGGTCTTATAAGGGATGTTCCACTGTATTCTTTCTCAACAGTGAATTAGTGTATTAACCCTTTCGCCGCCAGCCAGTTTTCAGCCAACAAATACCATTAAACTTAACTGGGTAGAGAAAATAAAATATCTGCAATATTGTGAATTCCTCCGTGACATGTGTAACATTAGGCCTTTTCTTACCTCCCAGAATTAAGAAAATAGGGTCTTCGGATAACAGGCCATGATTTGAGGCCTTTTAGTGACATGCGTGTTAAGCCATTGTGGTGCAAAAATGCGACATTGGCGGTGAAAGGGTTAATGCACTGAAGTGTGCACACCGTTGGAAATAAGGAAAACCAGCAACGAATGGAAAAGAGCAACACCGACAACAACAACATCATTAAAAGAACAATTGACAACAACGACAACAACGTCAGGCCCTGAGTGTAGTCACGAGTGCGTCTTAGACCGTCAACACGGGTAGTAGTATGTATATTAGGCTAAGCAGCTGATCGTTTTGGGAGTACAGTCTAACTTGCATGCTACTACTTACTGCCCGTGGGTGACTGTCTACGACGCGTTCGTGATTGCGGAGCGTAATCATCATCATCATCATCATCATCATCATCATCATCATCATCATCATCATCATCATCATCGTCGTCGTCGTCGTCGTCGTCGTCATCATGGTCATCATCATTATCATCATCATCATCATGTTATTGTGTTTGCGATTGTCACTTATTAGCCAAGTTTTAAGTCAATTACTGTAATTGCAAAAGCAATGCTGTCCTCAACTATTGGAAGACTACTGTAGAGGTTTTCTTTACTTTTTTTTTTTTTTTTTTTTTTTAATATGTCGTTCTTAAGCATGTTATTTTACCTGTTTTTTTGTTTTGTTTTTTGGTACATGCTGTCTAAAATCACGATCTATGTGAAAAGACATTAAATTAAAGATTCATTCTTTTAAGTCAATACTTCCTTTACTTTAAGCCATTGATTCAATGATGTACATGTGCGTGACTTACTTCGTTTGCTCTCTTCAAAGACAATGAACACAGAACAATAGACACTCCCAAATCATTTACTTGCAAATAGCACTCTGTGCCAAAGTTAACTGATCGTATGTTCTTATCTTAACTTTCAATGGCATTACGTGTTCTTAACCCTTTCACCGCCAACCATATTTGAACCGAAAATGTTCATTAGATTTACCTGGATAGAGAACAAAATCCATCTGCGGTATTGGGGGATTATTCTATGACATATATAAATTAGGTCTGTCCTTACTTCTTCCAGAAACTAAGACAATAGGGTCTTTGGATAATAGATCCCAATCTGATGCCTTTTAGTAACATAGGTGTTAAATCACTGTGGTGCTAAAATGCGACCTTGGCGGTGAAAGGGTTAACAGCTACCATTACCTGTGCCATCTTGACGTTACGAAGTATGTTAATTAAGAAATAAATGGAACTAATAAGTAAGTTTGAGTCATGTCAAAAAGTATTTCATAAAATGCAGTTTTATTAAGCTGGAGTCGGTTTTTAAAAAAATGTCATCATTATTTTATTCTTAAAGTGTATGATTTTATAAGTCTTATTTTATCATCATCATCATCATGTTTCCCAAATAACTTTACTTTTTTTCGTGATATCTGGTCTTTGTGACACATGTCTTCGGGGAGAGGCATCATTAAACCGTGATCAAGCCGTTATGTGTGCATTTATCTTGAGCTCGATTTGATGTACAAGTCTCCCTCTAATCTCATCTTTGAGACCAGTTTAATATGAATTTAGAAAATGGCTTGGTTTCTCTGGGATAATAAATAATGTTACCAATCAAGTCAAGTCAAAATGATCATTAAAGAGGATAATGAGGTTAACGCGTGCGTGTGTGTGTGGGGGGGGTGGGGGGGGGGGTGGGTGGGGGGTGTTGGTGTGGTTGATGGTTGGAGTGGGGGTGGGTGTGTGTGTGTGGGGGGGTGAAGGGAGGTGGGTGTTAGTGTGTTGTGTTATGATTATATGCAATGCATTCGCTAATGTATTCATTTTCAAAGAGATGTATGGTGAGGATACGTGAACCAGTCTGTTAGAAATGTTTGTACGAATGGCGAGTGAAAAGCGCATTGAGTTGCTTAGCAAGATTATGCGATATATATGCATTATTAATTATTAAACGATTAATCTTGAACATTTTGTTTTTGCATCGTGTCACATTCGGTAGCTTCGTTCACAAAATACGAGGGGCATTTGCCAGTTGCTACTATCTGCCTTCTTTCTTGCTTTCATTACAGTGCCTCTTGGCATGATTGTCACCCAGCACCAATATTGATTTGTGACACTTTAGAGGGGGGGGGGGAGAGAGAGAGAGAGAGAGAGAGAGAGAGAGAGAGAGAGAGAGAGAGAGAGAGAGAGAGAGAGACAGAGAGAGAGAGAGAGAGAGAGAGAGAGAGAGAGAGAGAGAGAGAGAGAGAGAGAGAGAGAGAGAGAGAGAGAGAGAGAGAGAGAGAGAGAGAGAGAGAGAGAGAGAATGAATGAATGAATGAATAAGTTTTCTTTATTGAGGATAATAGATTAAGCAACATTGCTTTTTTTCGTCCAGTCCTCATGCAAAAAAGAAAATGAAGAAAAGAAACCAAACATAAATACAAAGAACAACCAAAAGAATTAAACTAAACAATTGTCTGCCCCATCCTTCTTTTAGGCACACACACACACACACACACACACACACACACACACACACACACACACACACACACACACACACACACACACACACACACACACACACACACACACACACACACACACACACACACCCCCCACCCCTCTATACACAAGGTATCATAAGCATATAAACATGAAGATAAAAATAAACTCGGAAAAAATTGAGAGAGAGAGAGAGAGAGAGAGAGAGAGAGAGAGAGAGAGAGAGAGAGAGAGAGAGAGAGAGAGAGAGAGAGAGAGAGAGAGAGAGAGAGAGAGAGAGAGAGAGAGAGAGAGAGAGAGAGAGAGAGAGAGAGAGAGAGAGAAAATATCATTGTATTTTACATATAAAATAGAACAATATCAAAAGTGTCATAAATATAAAAAATAAGTTATAAAAAATAGAAAAAAGGGTATACGAGAATGTTGGAGTTATATGCATATATACTTGTATGTAAATACATTCCTTCATACAGTTATGCACACACAAATTATGTCAAATATCTAGCCACAACTGACATAAAATATAATTATATAGTAGCACACGTGTGCAAACATGGTATATTTTAAAGCAAAATAGTTGATAAAGTTTTAACATGAAAAAACCACCACAAAAAAACCACACAAAGACAATAATTAGATGCAACGAATGAAATGGGAGTATGTGCGAACTTTTTCAAAACATTTCAGGGGACAATATTGAGGTATTAGAGTTATTCATCAGAAAATCGTAAAATATTTGTTTAAACCTCTTAACATTTGAGTAGACAAAGCTTGATTTATAAAGGGTGATACTGGGAAGAGGAAGATCTAATTTATGGCTGTGTCGAAACTCATTGATAGTAAAGTTAGCTGTTAGCGAAGGTGGAGAGTTACCATTTAAAATTTTGTGCATAAGAATCCCTTTGTTATAAAGCAACCTGGACTTAAGAGGAAGAATGTTAGCAGACTTGTAGTCCTCGCTGGTTAAAGAAGACGATTTGTTTAGAGTTACATTCACAGCACGTTTAAAAACACTGAATAAATATTTCAGTGAATTTTGACTTGCCAAATCCCAAAGTGTGGATGCATAATCAACGGTAGATTGAATACATGAGCAGAAAAATATTTTACGGGTATGCAAATTTAAAAAATGTTTAAGAGAGAGAGAGAGAGAGAGAGAGAGAGAGAGAGAGAGAGAGAGAGAGAGAGAGAGAGAGAGAGAGAGAGAGAGAGAGAGAGAGAGAGAGAGAGTTCAAACTTCAAATACTTTATTTTACAAGGATAAGCATTTAGGCTGGACCTAGTCTTCCATCCTTTCCTTGGTCAGAGAGAGAGAGAGAGAGAGAGAGAGAGAGAGAGAGAGAGAGAGAGAGAGAGAGAGAGAGAGAGAGAGAGAGAGAGAGAGAGAGTTCAAACTTCAACATTCAAATACTTTATTTTACAAGGATAAGCATTTAGGCTGGGCCTAGTCTTCCATTATGTCCTTGGTTCTAGGCATGTAGCATGTAACTAGTACAACAATCGAACATTGAGACACAGAAAAATCGTCAACAGAAACAACAAACAGTAGCAGAGAGAGGGAGAGAGAGAGAGAGAGAGAGAGAGAGAGAGAGAGAGAGAGAGAGAGAGAGAGAGAGAGAGAGAGAGAGAGAGAGAGAGAGAGAGAGAGAGAGAGAGAGAGAGAGAGAGAGAGAGAGAGAGAAATCCGTTTTACGTCCTTTAGCTGGAGCAGGCACATGTGGGACATTAATAGATAATAAAGATGGTGGGACGATCCTGGAGGTACTGCAATACCAGGAAAGTCCCGATCGATGTTTTTTAAATGAAAACCAAGACACTAGAGAATTTAAAAAATGTTAGTTTAATCATCAGCAAAATCCAGAACGGGTATGAGCGTATCTGTGTTGTGCTATTCGTTTTCCTTCTAAGCCATAACGTTATTCGCCTTGCCATAGGACATACTACTATTTATATATTATGTATAACATACATAGAATATACTATGTATGTCATAAATGTCTGATCAAGGATAGCTAGAGATTCATTATTGAGGGTTATGAGGTTGTATTATTTCGAGGACGATGCTGTTGGCGGTAGCAATCATAACACCACTCATTATCCTTAAAATAGTATGGTCGGCCTAAATCCTCAACCTATCTAGACCTACAACATGTGGTCTATAAAACTAGATGACACGTTGTTGTTTTTTGTCACGATCTGTTTCCATGACGTCATCAAGCCATCATCATCATCATCATCATCATCATCATCATCATCATCAAGCAGACCATCATTATCGTCGTCATCATCATCATCATCATCATCATCATCATCATCATCATCATCAAGCAGACCATCATTATCGTCGTCATCATCATCATCATCATCATCATCATCATCATCATCATCATGCAGACCATCACTATCTGCCTGGTGTCTTTGTCAACAACCCCCCGTTTTGCCAAGACATAGACAGTGAAGATGTTCCCGATGATTCAGTTCTGGCTAATGCAGAGTCATTTGTCTGCAAACTCTATGACTCAAGCATACAGAAACAGTCCATTCAGCTTGAACAATGTTGTAGATAATCTGCCACCTAAGCATGAAGAACTGAAAGTGCATATCAGACGACATAATCAGTAGGCACTTATCTGGACGACAGCCCTTGAAGTTCATCCACGCCTGCTGCAGGGTGGAATCCCCACTATGAAAGAGAAAGGTTGTGAAGTACTTGAACCCCAGCAATCGACAGAGGAACTTACGACACGTACTTGTGCCTTCTGTGCAACACGACAGCGTGCGCGTGCTTGCTTTGAACTTGGTTGCACACAAGCTTGCCATTGCACTGACAACTGCAGTAAAACTATAACTGTTGGATTATGAAACAAGTCAAATATAAGAGCTGCTGAGAGACATACTTAGGTTCTGTTTGAGTCAAGAAATGACC
This sequence comes from Phymorhynchus buccinoides, assembly GCA_017654935.2. Classification (NCBI taxonomy): domain Eukaryota; kingdom Metazoa; phylum Mollusca; class Gastropoda; order Neogastropoda; family Raphitomidae; genus Phymorhynchus; species Phymorhynchus buccinoides. Next base: position 11,773,523 of record CM065704.1, read on the forward strand.
ATTAATATTTTGAAAACACAAAGTTATAGTAGCTTTTAAGTAGCTATTGAAGTACAGTATTTGTATACAGTGGTTTAAAAATATTGCGAAGCTTAATGCTACTTGGAAATGATTACGCCAGTTCAAGCAAAAAATGGTAAATAATCTAACTCTTAGCTCTTTTATAAACTAAACCTTATTACCACAACCAAATTTCCACACCTCTTCAAAGCCATTCTCACAAAGAATCCAAAGAGTCTATTTTCATAATTTTGGGATGTAGGGATAGGCCTTACTTTGTGCATGTCATAGAGGAATTCCCAATATTGCAGATGATTTTGATCCTCTACCCGGGTAAGTTTAATGGATATTTTTTTGCGGAAAAATGGCTGGCGGCGAAAGGGTTAAATTGGATAACAGACCCTGGTTTGAGGCCTTTTCGTGACATGGGCGTTAAATCATTGTGGTGCTAAAATGCGACATTGGCGGTGAAAGGGTTGTGAGTGACCATGTGACTGGCTCGAGGTCATGAGTTGTGCTAAGAGTTGATAACCTTGATTGATGACTTTGACCTTGGCCTTTGATCTCTAGTGCCTTTGAGCGATGGTTATTCTGTCTGGGTCATGAAACAGATTAACTTCTTCTGAATAATGTGTATTTACCTTTGCACAATTACAGAAACGCGTGTGTTGTTTTCTTCACGTTTTTAGACAAGGATTATTTCTCTGTTGTTTGTATTTGTCTTCCAAACAATGCCCAAAATGTCTCTCTGTAGCGAGATCCCATCACATAGTACACGACTATATTGAAACTGGAGTTGATGAAAATGGTCAATTCACTTATCCATGTGCACAGTTCAAAGAAATTATGATGTCGCCTTCCTGAATTGATTTCTGGAGAAACGAAGGCAACAAAGCGGGTGGCACCGGTTGGAAACACACAAATAATAAACAAAATGGAAGTCCCGATCAACATTTTGGTTAGGTTTATTTCCTTGGAAGATATGGAAATAGTTATTGTCGTACGCATGGTCACAATCTGACGCAGTTTCACGGCAGTGACTATTGTTGCTACGATCACCACAGCGATGACTAACACTGACAACCCGACACCTATGAAGATACCATACAGTGTGTCAAGAACCACTCTGTTGTCTGCATCGCGCCGTCTGAATCCAATGACAAGGAAAAACAACTCTAACACAAACAGATAGTCAGCGATAATCATAGCGGCCATGGTTCTTGTTCGCATCAAAGTTTGATAACTGAGTGGTCGCAGCACACAGTTGCATCTCTCACAAGCTATGATAGCAGATAAAATGGACGAAATGTAAGTGAAACCATATAGCACTCTAAAATAGTGGGCATTTAAAAGTCTAGTGACCGGACCATAACTTTCTCCAGTGGCAAACTGCAGATAGAGCCTTTCACCATTGCCAATAATCAAAATAATTAAGTTGAGTTCGTCAGTCAGGGCCAAAGCAAAGAGAGAGAGATTTACCCGATCTTGAAGACCTTGTTTGTAAAACACCGCCATGTTGATGACGTTTCCAGGACCACCAATCAGAAACAGGAAGACGAGAAGAGTGGTTTTGATGATTTGACAAAATATAAATTCGACATCTCGACTAATAATGTTATCGGGGGACAAGGGACAAACTCCTCTTTGAACACCATTTCAATGCAGGCATTGTTGTGTGAATTGTTTAATGCAATAATTTCCAAATCTGCGGCTGCAAAAATGCTACGGTCATGCGCAATCAATGACTGCAATGGAGTAATCAGTCCAACACCACCGTCACGTGATTCCATACTTTTGCTACCGAATCACAAAGTCCGGTAATTATTCAGCTTAAGCACAATTTGCAATTGTGGTTATAGCATTAATGTCGTTTTTTTCCGTAAACAGTTTTAGAATGTCGCGAACACAATATGAAAGAAACAATGAAGGCGGTTGACATTAGCTTGGTATGTTTCATGCGTTTACCAGTTTCTCATTAACGTTCTTATATACCACAACCGACAGCATTTAGGAATTTAAAATTCAAACACAAATATTGTTTTGGACTCTCTCTCTCTCTCTCTCTCTCTCTCTCTCTCTCTCTCTCTCTCTCTCTCTCTCTCTCTCTCTCTCTCTCTCTCTCTCTCTCTCTCTCTCTCTCTCTCTCTCTCTCTCTCTCACACACACACACACACACACACACACACACACACACACACACACACACACACACACACACACACACACACAAACACACACACACACACACACACACACACACAACACACACGCGCGAAAACTTACATCTCTGCGCGCGCACGCACGCACGCACACACACACACACACACACACACACACACACACACACACACACACACACACACACACACACACACACACACACACACACACACACACACACACTTTCACGTGCGCCTGCGAAAACTTAACTTCACTTTTTGTTGGTTAGCCAAAATAATACAGTTGCCCACTCTCACTTCATCAATTACGGTGTACACTGGTTTTGTGTGTATGCAACACACACAAATAGAGTTTATAACTAGCGCAATGCCAATTGATCCAGCAGAATAATTAGGGGTTTCATTTTTAGCCACAAGAAGCAGAAAAATCAATGCATCATACTCACGTAATTTTGAGAATGTGCGTGTATGTTCAGGCACTGTAGTCAATACATACATGACACGTTGACATTCCAAGTAGGCTACACTCGCTTATAGACAAACACTCGTTCACACATTAACTCATCTCTGAGATGAAAAAAACCCCACAAAATCTGGGTTTATCTAATAAACGGATAATTACGATAGGATGTTTCCTTTTTAGCCATAACAAGAAAGGTAATCGATTCATCGAGCACATGCATGTATGCAAGCTACACACACAAACAGAGGCACATATTATATAAATCGATAGCAAACACACACACATTATTTGCACGTTAATATTTGGCACTCAATCTGTGGGGGCTGGAGTAGGGGTGGGGGTGGGGGTTGAAGAGAGGTGGGTGTTAGTGTTTTGTGTTATGATTATATGCAATGCATTCGCTAATGTATTAATTTTCATAGAGATGTATGGTGAGGATACGTGAACCAGTCTGTTAGAAATGTTTGTACGAATGGTGAGTGAAAAGCGCATTGAGTTGCTTAGCAAGATTATGCGCTAGATAAGCATTATTGATTATTAAGTGAATAAGCTTGAACAGGATTTGTTTGCATCGTGTCACATTCGGTAGCTTAGTTCACAAAATACGAGGAGCATTTGCCAGTTGGTACTATCTGCCTTCTTTCTTGCT
>CM065704.1:11781814-11784314 GCA_017654935.2 Phymorhynchus buccinoides
TGTGGTGACGGGTCACAAATTTTATTTTGAAACACAGCTGGCGAGACACGGTTCGCCCTTCTTTGTTCCCTGTTGTGCAGGCCACCGTGAGGCAGAGCTTTTCTGGCGAGAACGACCCGATCCCTGGAATCGGTTGTTTTCCCTTTAAGTATTATTCTTTGTTAGGCCTACTCATCACAGCACATGTTGTTATCATCATGGCGACCGGCCTGTTTCCGTATAAACAAAGGAGGAAATAGGCTCAGGTACCATGGCGATGACGACATGGTGTGGCTTTAGCCTGACATGAGTGGTTTCAAAACGGCTGGTCCTTTCCGTCTCATGACAAGAACCGCACGCTGATTCTACCCCTATCTTTTCCTCCCCAAAAGTACGGCAGAGTGTCGCTTCTAAATGAACATTAATTTGCAAGGCGAAAAGTTGTTGTTGCGTGCGTGTGTGTGTGTGTGGGGTGGGTTTTTTGGTGTGTGTGTGTGTGTGTGTGTGTGTGTGTGTGTGTGTGTTTGTGTGTGTGTGTGTGTGTGTGTGTGTGAGAGAGAGAGCGCGCAAGCGTGTCCTTCGGGTATGTGCGTGTGTACATGCGTGCATGGTTATACCAATAATAATCAGATCTATAAACGCCTTCTTCTCTGTTCCCCCAGTTGATACGAACAGCATTGGTCACTGGGAGCAAAAATCCTAAATGTTGCAAAGAGTGATAACTTCGCAGCCTACAAACATTGCAACGAATTAAGCCAACTGTCTCACTTCCCACCTGGAAGGTGAAAAGCTGGAAGGTGGGAAGTGTTAGTGTTGTTGTAGGCAGTGCAGGAGTTCACAATGATCCCCAGCTGTAGTGTAGGTGAAAGGGTGGAAGTAAAACAAATACACCCGGCTTCATTCAGCTGCGGAGTGCGAGCTCTTTGTATATTCAAGCTTTTTGGTGGGAGCAAGAGGTGTGACGGTGTGTGTGTGTGTGTGTGTGTGTGTGTGTGTGTGTGTGTGTGTGCGTGCGTGCGCGTGCGCGCGCGTGCGTGCGTGTGTGCGTGTGTGTTTATTTGTTGGGGTGTCTTTGCGTGTGGGCATTTGTTCTCTTTCACCATGGCGGCATAGTGATGGGCAAGTTATATTGTGACTGGCCTTTCGCTGTGTTGCCGTGGTTGGGGGTGGGGATGTGTATGTAAGTTTTATTGTATTGCATTGTATTTTGTATTATTTTATATTGACTGCAAGACACATCTTCTAGGTTTTTTTTAAAATGGGGACAATCAATAATTGATTGATTGATTGATTGACACCATCTAAAGCTACTTCCACCGCTCTAGACCACGAGCCTGTATGTACATTGAGATTGTACAGTATGAGACGTATTATCGTGATAATACTTCTAAATGGTTAACATCTACTTAATTAATAGGACTTTAGAAGGACTTCTAAGATATAATGATGATAAGTTTCATCTCAATGTAAACGCAGGCTCACGGATCTCTACAGTTCACCAGCATATGCTCAAGAAAGCTTTTCGGCCTATATGCTCATCGTCGTCGTCGTCGTCGTCATCATCATTATCCTCTCCCTCCTCATCCTCTTCGTCCTCCCACTCCTCGTCCTCCTCCTCTTTTTTTTTTTTTTTTTTTGGGGGGGGGGGTGGGGTGGGGGGGGGGGGGTGGGGGGGTGCAGGAGTTGGGGACGGAGACAAAACAACCTGAGCCCAATCTGACCAATTCCACTGAAAAAGAAGTTTGCGATACAGGTTTACTTTAGTTACGATATCCGTACAATACGCGTTGGACTGTAGAGGGGATATTCTTTTTTATTTTGATCTTGATGGTTTTTTGCTCCTTCTGTTGCCTGCTTTTTGCTCCTTTTGCTATATTTGCTGTTTGCTGTTTATTTGTTTGTCTGTGTTGATAAAGGCGCATTCGCCGAAATATCCAGTTTTGTTTTGTCCCTTGTGAATAAAATAACGTCACTTTGCACTTGTCGTGTAGTTGTTTGTTTGTTGTATGTACACGTGAACAGTTTTCACTCTTTCGCCATAGCAACACGGTGATACGCAAGTACTTGTATGAGTGGCTATCATTGTGTTGCCATGCGGAAAGAGTGACACAAATATTCACGTGTGTAGAGACCTTTACTTATATTGTTTATAGCCCGTCAACAACTGAGGCCGTGTCGGAGTCAGGGCTGTCACCGCGTTAAAGTCTGACCGCGTGATGCATTAAAGGTCAATGAAATGCTTGTATTAACAAAAGACAGAAGAGTTGCCTTTCCTTTGAAATCTGAAGAAAAGATCTGTGCGTTGAAAACTACAGGGCTTGGTTCTCTAAACATTATCAGTTGTGACAAAGCGACATTTTGCTGGGGGGGGGGGGGGGATTGTAAATGCCTAATGTTATAGTAGCCTGTCGAGAAGCACGGATCAAGCACTGGCCAAACGGAGTTACGCTGGCGGGAAAGCTGTGGGGTACCAAGCAAGACCTGGAGAAACCACCAGCTTCATCCACAACACCGGACTGGA
>CM065704.1:11789314-11796814 GCA_017654935.2 Phymorhynchus buccinoides
AAAGCTTGCAAACTTTGCCTCAATTTTGTTTTTGCAGTGGATGCTTTGGCTGACCCAGCTAGATGCCTTTGCTTTGACAGTCTGGTTGCCTACTCGTTGCCAGCCTAAGGCCGGGTTCACATTAGAAGCGTAAGTTCCGTACGGAAATCTTTAAATAAGTGGAATAAAGTTTACGCATATAGGGGAAATTCGGACACGTGCGCAAATCTTTTCCCTTCTTTGTTTTACTTATTTATGGATTGCGCACGGGTTTCCGCATGGAATATCCGCTTATGTGTGTACACGGCCTTAGGATGACTCAAAAGAATGCAACCCACAAAATCGTTAATACAAGTTTCCTATCATTCTGATTTTTCAGGTTTATTAAGAAGATTCAAAGCATGAAAAGTTGCAACAGTTTGTTTTTCCAAGATGCCTCAGAGAACTCCAGAAAATAACAGTTTCCATGGTAACCCTTTTTTTCTTTTCTTTTTTGTCTCTTTGAGGGATAGAAAACACCTTCGCAGAATATTTCGATTGTCGACAAATTGTTTATTGAATACAACTGTCTTTTGTTCTGTGCCTGAAATTGAAATGCAGGACAGTCGTGTACATCCCGACTGTTTGAGCCCACATATGAATGGACATTTTGTTCAGATACTGTAGAAACAGAAGTTGCAAAACAGAGACGCTGAAATTGCGAACGCATTTATGGACCTCAAATAGAGCTGACTTCTAAAAATGGGGTACCATGGACACAGTTACTTTCTGGGGCACACGAACAAATGTTGGAAAAACCCCAAATTAATGGTTAATTTTTGTGTCACAACCATAGATGGATGAAAAGTAAGCAATTCACTTAAAAATTTGCCACAAATGATATGATGGGCGTTTGTGTTTTTTGTTTAGTCCTGTAAACAAATAATTGTAGTGATCTTTCATGCATGGACTCTTCTTTACAAAACCGAAAAATCGAAATGATATATTTGACTTTTTTTTTTGGTGGTCATCGCCAATTTAGTGGGTTGCATTTTTGTGTGAGACACACTGTATCATAGGCACTGCGGAAGCAGGGGTTGATTTTGCGTCAAATAGCCGAGTTATTTCCTACTACCCTACTAGCCTCTACCATAAACTGAACCTTCACGAGAACGTTAAGACCTCTGCAACTAGGGTTATTAACGCCCTTAACAGTGAGAGTGATGCCCTTGCTGGTCAGTACTGACAAGGGCATTCACTCTTGCGAAAGGCAGCAATTTAGTGGCATCAAATAGGGTTATTGGCGAGAGTTTTCACCCTGTTTGGTCAGTACTGAACCATCTTCCCCCACCCACCAAGGGCATTCACTTTTGCAAGAGGTGTTCGTTGCAGACCCTAATACAGGAATTTCTTCATCTTCTTCTTCTTCTTCTTCTGCTTCATCTTCTTTGGTTTTTTTACGCTTGTTCATATGTATTTGATCGAATGCATTCATATATTTTTTCTGTTGTTATTCATAATGTTTATTACACAAACACGGAAATTCTATACTGTACAAGGTTCATTTCAATAACATTGTCTTTATTATTTACCCCGGGAAAAATAAATAAATAAATAAATATATAAATAAATAAATGCATGAATGAATAAATAAATAAATAAATATAATTTAGCATATTTAAATAAATAAATGAATGAATAAATAAATAAATAAATAAATAAATAGAATTTAGCATATTTATCAATTATAAAAGACTGAATTAAAAAAAAATAGTATCAAGGTACTATTATATTGACTAGACAATGAAGATGTGCCACATGAAATGCCCTTCCTTATGTACGCTTCCTTTGGGACTCTCGGATTTAGGGGTAATACTCCATCAGATATACTTATACAGCAACAATGTTGTACTAGGCATGTCAAACGCAGTTGGGTCAAAATGACTGTTACGTATGTTGATCATGGATAAAATGTCAAATAAACATGCAACTTTGAAAATACAAGTTGGACATTTCTTGAACATTAACACCCACAAGAAACAAATAATAATACACCCGCTTGTACAACTCAGCATGCTCTCTGTAAGCTTCGAACACATTTTACCTCTAGGAAAAAACTAAATACTGATCTTGAATGAACCTGTAACGATAACGCATTCATAACAATGTAGTTATGATGTTAATATACTTTATCTAAGCATAGTGACATTAGTAAGCTTATTTGCGACTAGTCTAATTTTTGTGTTATAACAATTATATAAAAAGGAATACAGAATATGTATTAATGAAGTCTTTTTTGAAGGGGAAAAAAGTAACACTTGTTACTTGTTTCTTTTACAATACTGAAACATTATAAGATTTGTTATATTATTTTGTTTATGTGTTTTTTGGCAATACCTTAATCTTTGTGTTTACACAAGCATTGTTCTGCATACTTTATGTTCGTTCAAATGATCAATCAGTAGAACAAAGATGTAAAAAAAAAGACCAACCCCACCCCTAAATGTGAATATCAACACAAAATGTTAGCGAATTGGATTTATTGACATGAACGTTTCTTACATAACGAACATTATCAATTGGTATGCAATGCAGTATTCATTTTATTTTCTTGGCGTGTCCATTAATGATAGTCAGTTGCTTGATTTTGAAACACGTACTCCCATTTCTGGGTTACTCTGTTCGTTCATTTTCTTCTTCTGACCTTTCTGGTGTCTTCTGCGGAAGAGTGTCCAAAACGTGTCCCTGTATCGTGAACCCATGGCGTAATAGACGAAGATATTGGTGCTGCAGTTAATATACGTGAAACACTGGGAGATCCACACTAGGGTTTGAAAGAAATTGTGATGGCGTCGCCCTGTGTTCATTTCTGGAAATACGAGAGATGCATTTCGTGCTGTGGCCGTGGGGATAATGCAAATAATGAACAGAATGGAAGTTCCTATCAGCATTTTGGTCAGACCCACTTCTTGAGAAGAAAGCGAGACGGTCGTTGTTGTTGCTGTTGTTGTTGCTGCAGCAGCGGCACGCCATATCACAATCTGACGAAGTCGCACCGCGGTGATTATCGTCGTTACGGAAACCACCACAATCACCAACATGGGCAAACCAACGCCAAAGAAGACGGTCTGCAACACGTCGATAGTTCGCTGATGCGATTTGTAAAACTCCCCTAATGTAATTCTCGTGACTGTGGTTCTTGACAGGGGATTGTACACGCAGACGAGGCTCATCCGAAACCCGAAGATGACGAAATACAAAGCGAATAAAATCACGTAGACACTGATGATGATGGCAGCCATGGTTCTGGTTCGCATCAGAGTCTGGTAACTGAGAGGACTGATCACACAGTGACATCTCTCGATTGCGATTATGACTGAGAGAACGGACGAAATGAACCCAAAACTCAGAAACCCGAGAAAATAATTATTAGTAAGTAGAATCCTCACAGGACCAAACTTTTCATCGGTGCTGAACTGCAACCGCAAAAGCTCGCCTCCGTAGATGATGTGGGTGGTTAGATGAAGCTCATCAGCCAAAGCCAGAGCGAAGAGACACAGGTTGACACGATCTTTTAAGCCCTGTTTGCAGAACACCGCCATGTTGATGACGTTACCGGGTCCACCAATCAGAAACAGGAACGCCATCAGGTTGTCTTTGATTCGCCGAAAGATGGCTTCTACTTCAGCGCTGACAATATTGTCTGGATTGTTCCACGGAATGAAGTCCATCTTATTATTATTGTTAAAGGACATTACGAGGCATCCCTCGGGGGTAAAGGATTCGTTCTGGGTGTCCGGGTTCAAGGTCATTGAGGGTCCTGTAGAAAAGATGGCCCCTCCATCATCAACAGTCATTGTTGGAAGGGAAGAGGAAGAAGAAGAAGAAGGCAGCATGGTACTACAATCAACCCCCCCGCGAAACGGAGTACCTCAGTTACGTGGACATCCCCGGCAATCCGGACAGTTTTACTCAGTCTCTTCTCTTCTTTATGCATTACTATAAAGACTTTTCAAAACAGCGACCCCCACGCAATAGGGCGTTTGCCACGAGTGTTCGTTCACTATACTAGACTACTAATTTGCCCGAGCTCGTTCTGCCCGAGTTGCGCTGACCTCTCTAATTCAACTCTCTAAATTCAACTCAGTGAAATTCAAGGTCACCGCCACGTGGCAAATGCTCTATTACGGATAGTTTGGGTCAGTCTCTTCTCTTCTTTATTTATTACTAAAATGAGTTTTCAAAACAGCGACCCCCCTCGCAATTACGGACAGTTTGGGTCAGTCTCTTCTCTCCTTTATGCATTACTATAAAGACTTTTCAAAACAGCGACCCCCCTCGCAATTACGGACAGTTTGGGTCAGTCTCTTCTCTCCTTTATGCATTACTATAAAGACTTTTCAAAACAGCGACCCCCCTCGCAATTACGGACAGTTTGGGTCAGTCTCTTCTCTTCTTTATTTATTACTGAAAAGAGTTTTCAAAACAGCGACCCCCTCGCAATTACGGACAGTTTGGGCGACTCTGTTGTAGGGTGGTTGCACAATTGAGGTTTGACTGTACCACGATGGCACCAAGTAGCCACCACACCAAGAATGGGATTCGCCTGAAATCACGTAATTATTCTTTGTTTTGCATTCACAGTTGTGAGAAGCTTGATATTGCTTAATAATACCTTTAACCCTTTCACCGCCAGACATATTTCAGCCAAACCCACCACGATTAAGTCCGGTGTTTTTTTTCTGGGTAGCTGTGACCCACATACAAATGCCCCCAACTTGTAAATTGAGGCTGCTCTTTAAAATGATGTTTCGTTTTTAGTTTGGGGGCATTTGTATGGGAGTCAAACCTGGTCAAAACACTTTTTCTTGCAAGCTATAAAGAGGGACAACACGTGAAACCCGTGATTTTGACACGTGATCTGGTCTTTAAAGACCCACTGACCCGGCTGGAGTAAGTCACTTGGGTTTTTTTCTGGTTCGGTGTGACCCACATGCAGACTTTCCTCATATACGATCGAGACTGCTCTTTAAAGTGATGTCTCGTTTTCGTGCATTAGGAAATTTGTATGGGAGCCACACTTGGTCACAATAAGATTTCTTAGTCTCTAAATGCACTCAAAAAAGAAAAACAAAAGAGAGAAAAAAAGGGAAAGAAAAGACATGAAGATCACCCAAAAACTTGCGCTAAATAAAACACGTGAAACCCGTGATATTCACTCACGGACCGGGTGGGTCTTTAAAAAGTGCACGGTATAAGCTTCGAGCTTGTTGTTGCTCTAATTAATTGTCTTTCTGTTTGAGCATGCTTCGAAAAGAATACAGATTTGCTTAGGCCACAGAAATGCTTGCAAATAAAGCTACATAAAGCAACAACAAGAAAGGGTTTTGTTGAAGATTTATCACTGAAAATGATATTTTGTTTGTTTGCTTGGCTGGTTGGTTGAAATAGGTTGATAGACTAGGCTTTTCGTGGTGGGTTGCTTTTTTTAAAGTGTCTGTTGCAATGACAGTGCCACCAAAGCGGTATAAATAGCATAACTGGTATCAAACCTTGCAGCAACCACTAGCTTTAATTGAATCAACATACAAGTATATAATGGAAAAACAATGCGTTCAAACACACTGACACACACACACACACACACACACACACACACACACACACACACACACACACACACACACACACACACACACTCACGCATACGCACACGCACGCACACGCGCTCACTCGCGCGCGCGTACACTGTTAAATTAAGTGTCTTAATGGGAACAAAATAGCATAATAGTTTAATTACCAAATGTTCTTCTTCTGAGAGAGAGAGAGAGAGAGAGAGAGAGAGAGAGAGAGAGAGAGAGAGAGAGAGAGAGAGAGAGAGAGAGAGGAGAGAGAGAGAGAGAGAGAGAGAGAGAGAGATGTTGTTTTTCTCTTTCAATGACCAAATAATGTAGTTATTGATCATGAGACTAATTAACTAGAGTAGAGAGAAAACGTTTTCTGTCAATGACATCCAAGAAAACTGCTCACACAATCGAGAGAGAGAGAGAGAGAGAGAGAGAGAGAGAGAGAGAGAGAGAGAGAGAGAGAGAGAGAGAGAGAGAGAGAGCTGGGCGAGCGCGCGCGCGTGTGTGTGTGTGTGTGTGTGTGTGTGTGTGTGTGTGTGTGTGTGTGTGTGTGTGTGTGTGTGTGTGTATGCGTGTGTGTGTGTGTGTGTGTGTGTGTGTGTGTGTGTGTGTGTGTGTGTGTGAATGTGAGTGTGTAAATACATCGAGATGTTTGTGCGTCTGTTTATCAAATGCATGCTTGTGTGCAGGAGTGATCTCTCTCTCTCTCTCTCTCTCTCTCTCTCTCTCTCTCTCTCTCTCTCTCTCTCTCTCTCTCTCTCTCTCTCTCTCTCTCTCTCTCTGTGCGCGCGCGTGCGTGTGTGTGTATGTGCGTGTGTTCCGCGGCTACCCCCCCCTGTCTGTATGTCTGTTTATCTGTCTTCTCTGTAAAATGCTGCTCATATGTTTTATCAGGAACACACACCGTACACACCAAATCGAACGAAACTTTTAAAAAGTGTAAAATACCAGCCTATGGGAGTGTTCTTGAATAGCAAAACAATGGTAAATGAAATGAATGAAAATCTATCTTAAACGTCCTCCGCGATCCGGTCTGGAACAGACACATACTATGGGACATTAGTAGATATAAAGATGGTGGGAACGATACTGGAGACAATGCCGGAGGCAGTGCAACACCAGTAAAGTCCAGAATTGTTAACAATACAGATAAGTATATATATATGATAAAATAAATTTAACTTGTAGGGAATTCGTGTACAGTGAGACGTGTTTGCTATGAAGCTGAGGGCGGCCGACAGGTCTCGTTTCAGAGGCAACTTTTCCGTGCAGGGTGTCCTTAGGAATACGGCTGTTCTTCCGCCGTTTGGCGCGCATTGCCGAACCAGCGTAGTCTGCGCTTTCTGAGAAGCGTGTGCATGGCGGGAGACCAGCTCTAGCCAGGGCGTGAGAGTCTGGTGCATTGTAGCTCCATTTGATGCCGTCGAGCGAGTGAGGATGCGACGAAGGCAGCGCGTGTGGAAGCTGTCCGGCTTCATACAATACAATGCAATGCTATACAATACAATACAATGCAATGCAATGCAATACATTATAATGCAATGCAATACAATGTCATGCAATGCAATGCAAAATACAATGCAGTATGTAATTACAATGCAACACAATACAATATAATACTGTACAATACAACACAATGTATTACAATACAATGCAATGCCACACAATACAACACAATAGCATTGTAATACAATACAATACAACTATACAACATAATACAATACCATTATAATACAATACAATATAATTCAACGCAATGCAATACAAGACAACACAATACAATACAACACAACACAACACAACACAACATATTACAATGCAATGCAACACAATACAAAACAATGTAATAAACAATTCAAGTCAATGCAATGTAATGCAATACAATACAACACTATACAATACAATGCAATACATT
>CM065704.1:11821814-11824314 GCA_017654935.2 Phymorhynchus buccinoides
CTACTTTGAGGGCAAGCGTTACATTTTGGGCAAGTGTTACATTTTGGGCAATTGTGTACATATTGGGCAAATGTTACATTTGGGGCAAGTGCTACATTTGGGGCAAGTGTTACTTTTGGGCAAGTGTTACATTTTGGGCAAATGTTACATTTTGGGCAAGTGTTACATTTTGGACAGTCGCTACATTTTGGGCAAGTGTTACGTTTAGGGCAATTGTTGCATTTTGGGCAAGTGTAACATTTTAGGCAAGTATTACATTTTGGGCAGTTGTTACATTTTGGGCAATTGCTACATTTTTGGCCGTTGTTGCATTTTGGGCAAGTGTTACATTTTGGGCAAGTGTTATATTTTGGGCAGTTGTTACATTTTGGGCAAGTGTTACATTTTGGGCAGTTGTTGCATTTTGGGCAAGTGTTGCATGTTGGGCAAGTGTTACATTTTGGGCAAGTGTTGCATGTTGGGCAAGTGCTACATGTTGGGCAATTGTTACATTTTGGGGCAAGTGCTACATGTTGGGCAATTGTTACATTTTGAGCAAGTGTTGCATGTTGGGCAAGTGCTACATGTTGGGCAATTGTTACATTTTGGGACAAGTGCTACATGTTGGGCAATTGTTACATTTTGGGCAAGTGTTACATTTTGGGCAATTGTTACATTTTGGGCAATTGTTGCATTTTGGGCAAGTGCTACATGTTGGGCAATTGTTACATTTTGGGGCAAGTGTTACATGTTGGGCAAGTGTTACATTTTGGGCAAGTGTTGCATGTTGGGCAAGTGCTACATGTTGGGCAATTGCTACATTTTGGGACAAGTGCTACATGTTGGGCAATTGTTACATTTTGGGACAAGTGCTACATGTTGGGCAATTGTTACATTTTGGGCAAGTGTTGCATGTTGGGCAAGTGCTACATGTTGGCCAATTGTTACATTTTGGGGCAAGTATTACATTTTGGGCTTTATTAACGTGGCTTCGTTATAACCGGCATGGTCGCCGGCCTGAGACTCCAAGCGGCATTTCGTTGTAAGCGGCATTTCGTTATATCCGACTTCGTTGTTTCCGACGTACGCCCTATTTCTTAGTCATGTAAAGAAAGAAGGAGTTTTGCTGGGGACCAAGCTTTTTGCTTCGCTATGTTATCCGCAACTCGTTAATACCCGACCTTGTTATAAACGTCGTCGACTGTACATTTACTGAGAACCGTTCACTGATTTTTTTTCCACGTGATTTAAAGAATTTGTGAGTCGTGTATATTTGGGGATCACTGACGGAAAACAAACTCAATATATAACAGAATAACTTGAGAAGAGAATCGGGTAAGAAACTTGAAAAACACAAGCTAACAAACATGAGAACAGTTTGCTGTTTGCAGTTCATTTTTGGGGGCAATTGTGTGATTATTTTCTCTCTCTCACCCTCATACATTGTCAAATACCAAGGAGGGCAATTTTGCGTTCATGGAGACAAAAAGAAGAAGGAAATGTTTCTTGCTCAATGGCCACAGAATGTGCTTCAATCGTAAACAATAACAATGCGATGTGCAATTACTCAGTGATTTACTGCGATGTGCTCCAGACAACTGCCAATGTATTATAGCAACGCTCGACCACGACTACAAAGTTATCAAGGCAAGTAATTACTTACTCTCTGTCTCTCTGTCTCTCTGTCTCTGTCTGTCTGTCTGTCTGTCTGTCTGTCTGTCTGTCTGTCTGTCTCTCTCTCTCTCTCTCTCTCTCTCTCTCTCTCTCTCTCTCTCTCTCTCTCTCTCTCTCTCTCTCTCTCTCTCTTTCTCTCTCTCTCTCTATGCCCTTGAAATGTGTGTTTGTTTTTGTAACCGCCCGCCATGACATGGGCCTAAGGCCTATTCATTAAACCGTTCAGTGTTCAGTGTTCAGTGTTATCTCTCTCTCTCTCTCTCTCTCTCTCTCTCTCTCTCTCTCTCTCTCTCTCTCTCTCTCTCTCTCTCTCTCCTCTCTCTCTCTCTCCCTCTCTCTCTCCCCGCTCTCTCTCTCTCTCTCTCTCTCTCTCTCTCTCTCTCTCTCTCTCTCTCTCTCTCTCTCTCTCTCTCTCTCTGTTGGGGCTGTTGGATGCGTGGTGTTTTCCGGGTGGGTTGTCCTTTGCCAGTGGGGCTCTGCAGTCATGAAAAACGTGCTAGTACCAAAAGCCTGAACATACAAAGAGCTCGCACTCCGCAAGCCGACTGAAGCCGGTTCTTTTTACTCCCACCCTTTCACCTACACTACAGCTGGGGATCATTTTGAACTCACTCACTGCCTACAACAACAACACTAACACTTCCCACCGTCCACTTTTTCACCTTCCAGGTGGGAAGCAATCGCATTCAGTAAAACGTCACACTTTATTTTTGTTTTTGCTGTTTTCCACACACACGTTTCCCCAAATTAGTTTTCTAATTATTTTATTTTCCGCATTGCGCAACCTCTTAAGTCACTGTAATGTTTACTGAGACGGCGTGGCAAGAACTTATTGAAGATTGAAGTA
>CM065704.1:11831814-11834314 GCA_017654935.2 Phymorhynchus buccinoides
TGGTAGCCTGTTGACCCCCGCCTGCCATATTTCAGTCCAAAATGTCAATTGAAATGACCTGGGTAGAGAACAAAATCCACCTGCAGTATTGAGGATTCTTCTGTGACATCTATAAAATAAGGTCTATCCTTACTTCCTAAAACTAAGACAATAGGGTCTTTGGATAATAGACCACAATTTGATGCTTTTTTTTAGTGACATAAATGTTTTTTCACTGTGGGTGGTGCTAAAATGCGAATGTGGCGGTGACAGGGTTAATTAAACCAAAAAAACAAAACAGACGGCCAAGGCAATAATTTAGCATTATTAATTTTCTGTATCGATCAGTTCGATGAGTGTTGTCGCTTACCCCATTACCCAGAACCTATACGTTTTCTTTCGGTTGGTATTTTAAAAAAATATATATATAAATAACAAAGCATGAACGTTTAGGTTTTACTTTTAACCTTTTTTATTTTTTTCAAAATGTTTTTTATTCAGGTATTGGTTGACCTATTTCCATATTGCAAGTTTTTTTTTCTGATTTCTAATTCTGGATATTTTCTTTTTTAGAATCAAGTTCATGTTTCGCGAGGGTGATGAAGTGTCTGGGTTTCTTTTAACCTTTCTTTATTATCATTTAAAACAAAAAAAAAACTTTTTTTTATCTCTCTCTCCGTTTGTCGCAGAGTTAAGGGCCTGCCACACGTCCATTAAAATCGTACCACTGTACGATACGATTCGATCACGTGATCTCGATGCGCCAATCATTTTTTTAATATTTGTTGGGAGACCACGTGATCGAGTGGTATCGTTACAGTCGTGCGATTTTAGTGGGCGTGTGGCTGGCCCGCCCTTAACTGAACGGTTTATGATAAAATTGTCACGTTATAATACCTGCGTACAGAAAGCGTTGACTCCAAGCTTCGTATTCTGTCTGTTGGTGCATTTTTCACACAAACAGACTGTGGCCTTTGTGGTGGTAAATATAAAATTCAAAAAACTATATAGGGGAAGACGGGGTAAAAAGCGCATGGGCGGGTAAGAAGCCCACCCCAATTATCTCATGAAATGAAGCAAATTTCAGTCTCAGTTTGCCCATGAGATGAGCGTTAATGTCTAGCATTCGTCTCATGGGCAAATTTGACTGAAATTTTCTTTATTTCATGAGATAATTGGGGTGGGCTTCTTACCCGCCCATGCGCTTTTTACCCCGTCTTCCCCTATATACATTCCCTGCTCTCTTTTATTTTATTTTATCGAAAGTGACAACATTTCAATTCATTGTTAGTCAAAATAATAATTTCAGTGGGGTTACCGGGTGGTCTTTTGTATAAATAGTTCCCCCACCTTCTGGAAGTTCTGTGCTTGTAGCTTCCTCCAATCTGTCACTCTCTTTGACTCTGACCTTTTCCCTTTGCTTACTGTCTCATCTACTATCTGTATGCCTTACTGATCCATTCTCCTAGCCATTTTTTTCACGACACACTTTCAAAAACATTTCCTCCAGTACAGCCGAAGTCGGACTTGCTGGGCCTAACTGTTTCTTAGTTAGGCGCACAACGGCAGCATGACGCGTCTGCGCTCATAACAGGAAACTGTCTGAGCGATCGAAGAAGAAGAAAGAAGATAGGGGAAGACGGGGTAAAAAGCGCATGGGCGGGTAAGAAGCCCACCCCAATTATCTCATGAAATAAAGCAAATTTCAGTCAAATTTGCCCATGAGACGAATGCTAGACATTAACGCTCGTCTCATGGGCAAAATGAGACTGAAATTTGCTTCATTTCATGAGATAATTGGGGTGGGCTTCTTACCCGCCCATGCGCTTTTTACCCCGTCTTCCCCTACCTCGCACTCGGTATTATTGATTTTGGGGTCCACGAGCAGGCTATCCATCTAACTAAGTGAACAGCTCTATAATTATTAATGTTTTCTCTGAAAACAAAAACCAAACAAACCAACAAAACCAGTGTCTGGCCATGTCTGTTTTCTTTGAGACTCGAGTGAAACACGTTTCTTTTATAAATAAGGCAAACGCGTATGTTAAGTCCTTTCGCGTACATTAATTGTGTCCTCTCGCGGATACCATGACCTTCAATCAGCCTAGGGTCTCCCATAGCCATACATATTCTTGATCAGCATGCCAAAACATATTCAGATCGTGAATTGTTAGCCGCCAGTGCAATCTTCCGCCAAGGAAGACTCGCAAAACCGAACGAATTTGCTTTGTTTTGAGGTCCCATCTCCTGGGCCGTACATTGGCGTTGCTCCCACGCCGCTCATTCGGAATCCCAATTCGCAGCCACACCCCAGCTTGTTCAAGTCGCAGAATCCGAGACCAGCAGTTCTTTCCTTCATGTCCGAGCTGTATCTCATGAACCAGTGGGTAAGAATGGCTTGAAATTGTGTGTGGTAATGTAATATGGAGAGTAATGAAATAAATGCTTGCAATAATTTAAAATATCCCAGAAAAAGCAGAACCAGGGTCATTTTAGAGTAATGTGCATATAAGGACAAAAA
>CM065704.1:11854314-11866814 GCA_017654935.2 Phymorhynchus buccinoides
GACCCATTATGTTTACAACTAGACATAGCCCTGAAGTGCTTTGCTAAAACACGCGACGAAATAGCGTTCTCAGACGCCATGTTGATGATGATGAAGACTCATGATGTCCTGTCAGAAGGCTCACTAACCCTTTATCGGAGTAACAGCCAATGACAATAGGTTAAAACACGCGGTACCCATGACGATCGTTCGATGATAAATAAGTATGTTAAAAGTTGATATAACAGATACCAGTGAAACAAGCATACGGTAACCATATGGTGCCAGACATTTGATTTGCAATTGATATTATGTTCTTACCATTTGACGTCCTACAAAACCTCATCGTTTTCTTACAACAATAATTGACATTATGTTCTTGACGCGCGCTCTCTCTCTCTCTCTCTCTCTCTCTCTCTACTCTCTCTCATCCTCTCTCTCTTCTATCCTCTCTGCTCTCTGCTCTATGACTCTCTATACTTCTCTCTCTATCTCTCTCTCTCTCTCCTCTCTCTCCTCCTCTCTCTCTCCATGTAATCTCTCTCTCGTCTCTCTTCTCTTCTCTAGCTCTCCCTCTCTCTTGTCTTCTCTCTCTCTCTCCTCACATCGTGACATCCCCATTTGCAAAACGAAAACTTCGTCGCAACATAGACACAAAGACAAAACAAACCCTGGGGGCATTCCAGATGAGGTTATTCGTACCTTATCCCTGCAAGAAAAAACTGTGTTTTTTTGTATGTTGTTTTTTTTACCTTATCGGCTTCGTTACAATTTGGAGCTTTCCGACACACATGTCAGTTCTAGTTGTGCCCCCTCTTTCCTCGATTTTAGGACTGTTTCTTCTTTCTTTCTTTTTTGTCATTATCCGAAGCCTCTCTTTGCGATCGTGGTGTGATTATTTTCGATATGTCGATTCCATTCTGGGTCTCTAGCTTGTATGTCTGTCTGTCTGTCTCTCTCTACTCATAATCTCAAAAATAAGTCTCTCTCTCTCTCTCTCTCCTCTCCTGGACATAGGAGTCTCTCTCTCCTCTCTCTCCCTCATCTCTCTCCCCCCTCTCTCCTTCTCTCGTCTCTCCCTTATATCTAATAAAATGCTGCCCCCCCATCTCTCTACTACTCTGTCCCACATAGCTCTCTCTCCATCAACTCTCTGCTCTCGTGTCTCTTTAAACTAGCTCTGTCTTTTGTCCCTCACCACCTCTCTCTCTGTCTCTGACCCCCCCCATAATCTCTCCCTCTCAACATGCTTCTCAACTGTATTCTCCTCTGTCTCTACTCCCCCCACGCCATATATATCCCTCTCTCTTCTCTCTCTCTCGGACCCCATCTATCTCTGCCATCTCTCTCTGTGCCTCGATATCAAATCTGTCTCTGCCCCCCCACTCTATCTCATCATCGTCTTCTCGTCTCTGCCCCCCCCCCCCCACAAATGCTACAATGTTTCTATCTCTCTATCCAATCTCTCTCTCTCTCTCTCTCTTCCTCTCTCTCTCTCCTTCTCTCTCTCCGATGCAATTATAATCCTCCCCTGCCCATCTCTCTCTACCCCCTATTCTCTCTGTGCTCTTTCTCTCTGTCTCGCCCCCCCCTATGACCATACTCTCTCTCATCATCTCTCTGTCTACTCCTCTGCTGTCTCTGCCCCCCCCTCTCTCATCTCTCTCCTCTCTCTCTACATCTCTCTCGCTCTCTTCTCCTCTCTCTCTCTCCTCTCTCTTCTCTCCTACTCTCTCCCTCTCTCTCTCTCTCCCAACCTCTCTCTCTCTCTCTCCCTCCATCTCTCTCTCTCCATCTCTCTCTCTCATCTCTCCCTCTCTCCCTCTCCATGCTCTCCATCTCCCTCCATCTCTCTCTCTCCTCTCTCTCTCTCTCTCGCTCTCTCTCTCTCTCTCTCTCTCTCTCTCCCTCTCTATCTTCTCTCTACTCCCTCTCTCCTCTCTGTTCCTCCATTTGTCTCTGTCTCCCCATCTCTCTCTCATCTCTCTCTCTCCATTCTCTCCCTTTATCTCTCTCTCCATCTCTCCACTCTCCATCTCTCTCTCTCTCTTCTCTCTCTCTCTCTCTCTCTCTTCTCTCTCTCTCTCTCTCTCTCTCTCTCTCTCTCTCATCATTCATCCAACCATATCGATAAACAAAGAGACAAAAAAAGACAAAACTAACCCAGAAAATTCCAGCTGGAGTGTTATTCACGTAGAGTGAACCAATAGAACAAACAAACAAACAAATAAAGGACAGATATTCAAACACCCGTAAACAAAAGCCCGAAAGGGGAAAGAATTCTAAAACGCCCCCCCCCGGGCATAACAACAAACGCTACAAATTCGCCATGTCTGATATGGAAATCTTGTGGCGCCCAAAATTTTGAAGCCAGTTAAATAGGCATTTGTGGATTACGGTGACAATAAAATCGCCGAGAATCGGAGAGGGGATAAATGGCGTATCTGCGTATAGGACGTAGCGTATTGTATTATGTCCTTGCAAAACTTACTTACCCGTGGGTTACAGTGACTAAGTTTGCGATAGTGAAAGGTTCGTATGGGCTAAAGCAGTTTGTGTCAGATGTTTTATTTTTTTTCTCATTTGATAGAACGGTAGTGCATTTGACAGGTAGAACGGAAGGCCGCTGCATGTCTCTCTCTCCTTACTGTGTGTGTGTGTGTGTGTGTGGTGTGTGTTGTGTATGGAGTGCGTGTGCGTGTGCTGTATAGTGTGCCGTGCGTGCGTGTGCGTGTGCAGTGTTGCGTGTGCGTGCGTGCGTGCGCGTGCTGTGACGTGCGCGTGCGTGGTGTGCGTGCAGAAGTGATGTGCGTGTGCTGCGTGTGGTTTGCCTGTCTGTTTGACTCTTGTTTTTTTGGTGTTTATCGTTTGTGCTTTCGGTGTGTGTGTGTGTGTGTGTCGTGTGTGTGTGTGTGTGTGTGGTTTGTGTGTTTTCTTTAGTGCGTTGCGTGTGCGTGCACCGCGCGCGCTCGATTGGTTTTCGTATATATGCTGTGCGTATCATTAACGGTATGTGACCAAAAGTAATTAAATTTTATTGTTGCTTCTCCTTACAACGCCTAAACTCTGATACGGACAACTGCTGAGTGATCTTTGTTTCTATATTAATCTTCCACCTGCGAACAGAGAGATGTCAAGTTCACCAAACAATTTAACCCTTCAACACCAGCCATTTTTCAGCTAAACTTTCCATCAAACCTTACCTGGGTAGAGAAAAGGTTCTATGTGGACAATATTTGGAATCCTCTGTGACATGCATAAAATAGGGTCTATTCCCTTACCTCCCAAAATTAAGCAGATAGCGTCACTGGATACAGACCCTCATCTGATGCCTTTCAGTTGACCCATGGGTGTGAACATTGTGGTGCCAAGAGGCGACATGGCGTATGAAAGGGGTATGAACAATATTCGGCAATTTAGGGAAAGGGCAACGTCGCGCAGCTCGATGGTTTGTGAACGCCCATCGCAAACATCGAGCGAGTGACAACTCTATGATGTCTCTGAGCTGCACTGGACCCACTGAAAGGACAGACGACGATTCGGCAATGCTGGCCACCTTCTTCAAGTACCATCATGGAGAGGTGGCCATCAACTTACCCAGCACATGCTGAGCTGCACTGGACCCACTGAAAGACAGACGATGATCGCAATGGCTGGCAACCTTCTTCAAGTACCCATCATGGAGAGGTGAGCCATCAGCACCCAGACATGTATGAGCTGCACTGGGACCCACGGAAAGACAGACGACGATCGGCAAGTGCTGGCCACCTTTCTCAAGGACCACATGGAGAGGGGCCATCAACACCCAGCACATGTCTGTAGCTGCAAGGGACTCACTGAAAGACAGACGACGATCGGCCAAGGCTGGCCACCTTCGTCAAGTACCATCATGGGGAGGTGGCCATCAACACCCAGCACACGTCTGAGCTATACTGTTGACCCACTGAAAGACAGACGACGATCAGCAAGGCTGGCCACCTAATGAAAGTACCAGAACACCGAGAGCGTATCCATCAAGTCCCAGCGCATGTCCACGTCTTCAAAAGTACCCACTGATGGAGAGGGGGTGTTCGGCCGGCCATTGGCCATCAAAAACACAAAGCCTTCGGCCACAAATGGCCATCAACACCCAGCAACAAGTCTGAGATGCTCTGGGACAAACTGACCCCACTGAAAGGACCACAACAGACACGATCGCGCAAGGTCTGGCCACCTTCTTCAACTTCTTCAGGGTAGGGGAACCATCATGGAGACGTGGGCCACATGATGAGGTGTGGACATCAACACCCAGAACCATGTCTGAGATGCCTCTGGGACCCACTGGAAAGGGAAAGACGAACACGATCGCGCAAGGCTGGCCACCTTCTTCAAGTACCATCATGTGAAGCGTGAGGCCTAATCAACACACCAGCACATGTACTGAGCTGGCACTGGGACCCACTGAAAGACAAGACGACGATCGGCAAGGCTGGCCACATTCTTCAAGTCCCACCATGGAGAGGTGGCCATCAATACCCAGTACATGTTCTGAGATTCACTGGGGACCCACTGGAAGACAGAGACGACGATCGGCAAGGCTGGCCACATTATTCAAGTACCACCAAGGAGAGGTGGCCATCCATACTCAGCACATGTCTGAGATTGCAGCGGCCTCCACTCAAAGGACAGGCGGACAGCTCCGAAAAGGACTGGTAACCTTCTTCAAAAGTAACCATCATGGAGATATGGTTGGGGCCATCAACACCATGCACAGGCCTGTCCCCCCCATACCACCATCACGCCAGACAAGGGACTGATCAAACACAACAGCATAATTATATTGTTCCGGCAACAAAAACTAAATTAACAAAGGAAGTTTTTCTTTCTTCCGCTAGGGATAGTGTGTGAAGTGGAAACAGCCTTCCAATCACCTGAGGCAACTACCATCTTGCCTCTGAACGGAGTGTCTGTCTTCAAAGCAAACGCGATTTAAAACTCACCCTCCCCCCCTCCCCCAATACCCTCTCTATCCACTTACGGGTCTTCCCCTGAGAGCTCATCATCTGGGCAGCGTGTTTAATCCATACCGATTGAGTTACATACGGGGAAAAACCCCCGTTTGCAAAGCATCATTAACGTTAGGATGTGAAGAAAAGGAAGAAGGAGAAGAAGAAGAAGAATCCCAGTAAGTCCGATATTTAATATTACAAAGACACTGTTTATACGGATGGTGATGGATGGATGGATGGATTGATGGACTTAAACCAAATTTTGGTATAGAGATCAGTGTCCTCTAAGAACTACACCTCCCTCCTCTTTCCTTTCTTGTTTTGATAATCAAATTATCCGTTATTGTCATTTAAAAAAACGAATTACACACACACAATTTAAAAAAAACATGATAAAAAAACCGGCCCAATTTGGCAAAATTGTAATCATGAATAACTCAAAAACGGTAGCACAGAATACATTCATATTTTCAGTATTTGTTTAGGAATAGCGTTGCAACGTTTCCCTTACAAACCCGAACCGGAAGTACCGACCGAAAGTGCATGGGGATGGAAATGTCAAAATGTGCCCAATTTTTTTAATCTTAAATAACTATTTTTTAAAAAAAGACTGCACGATATGCATTCTTATTTTTGTTGTGGTGATTCATTCAAGTGTAATGATGCAACACTTACGGTAGTACCAGCCGGAAGTGGGGAGGGAAAGGCTGAAGGATGGGAGAATCCTGTCAAGTTTGTTCTCAAAGGCAAACATAAGCCCTCTAGTTAAAAAAAATAACAAAATTGGGGAGGGCGGGGGGTGATCTTGTTTTTAAACTGGAAGAAACATACTCTAAATAACATTTGCCCTTTTAAAAAAAAAGAAAAAAAAAGTTGTTTTGGGTTGTGGTTTTTTTTTGGGGGGGTGTAAGTCTGGACGGGTGACATTCAAATGTTCAGGGAGGTGCTTCGTAAAGGAGATTTTTCAGGGTTACCCCACCCAGATAACCGGATATATCACCCCCACCCCGTGGCAGCCAGTAGTCTCGATCTGTGAAATCCTGTCCGCTGCTGCCCCCCGTATCACCCGCTTAAACTGAAAGACAAGGCATAGGAGGAAAAGGGTGGCGGGGTGGAGGAGAGTAGGGTAGGGGTGTGTGTGGGCAAGGGTTAGTTGTTTTCCTTTTTGCCTCGTATTGGTTTTGCGGTTGCGATGCGAATGTTACTTTATTTTACTTTGATTTTTTTAGTCATGGGATATTGTTTTGTTGGTCGCATATGGCCGTCCGGCGTCCGTTCCGTCCGGCTATTCGTCTTAGTTTTCACAAAAACTATTCAGTCTATCATCATCAATTGGTATAATAGTTTGCCAAGATGCAAGCTACACTGATGTATTTAGTCTAAAACATGGATAAGCCTGCTGTGCCCTAGGCCTTTTGTGTCCAGGCCCGATATGTCCCAGGTCCCGATATGTCCCACTTCCTTTTCCGGCCGTCCATCCGTCCGTTGCGTGCGTCATGTTTTTCAGTAGTTCAATGGTCCTCCCCGCTGTGTGTACAGCCGACACATTCCGATTTTGAGTAGATCTGTGGATGCTGGAGGGACTTTGCAGCCGCCCGGCGTTGCCACTGATTTAACTTTTTCCCTGGCTGATTTCTGCGTAGATCGTGGTTTTTTTCTTCCCTGTCATAGGTTTATTATTTTTTTTTTTAATTCGTATTTGGGGGGGGAAATTTTTTTTGGGGGGGGGGGGGTTGTACCCTTTCACCGCCAATGTCACATTTAGCACCCAATGATTAAAACACCCATGTCATGAAAACGGCCTCAAACCAGGGTCTGTTATCCAAAGAGCCTATTTCTCTAATTTGGGAGGTAAGGGTAGGCCTCAGTGTTTGCAGTCACATAGGGAATCCCCATATTGCAGATGATTTGTTTCTTTTTCCTGCCCAGGTAAGATTAAAATGGAATTTGGTGTTAAAAATGGCTGGCGGCGAAGGTTTAAAAATAGCATTATTTTTCTCAAAGAGTCGCAAATGAAATCAACAATGATCATTAGATAGGGCAAACAAGGAAAACTTAGATCTAAAAGCCGTATCTTCAAGAAAAAAACGTTGACAGACAATAATACGTGACGGTTACGACAAGCAGAGTAATGAAGCACTAGTCTAATTGTCAAATATGTTAATAGTAACGTATGATTTATGTACACGGAAAAACATTTGTTTTTAACATCACTACCCAGTAAAAAAGCCAACTGTCCGTTTGTGTGTGGTGTTGTGTGTGTGGTGTGTGTGATGTGTGTGTGTTGCCCGTGTTGTGTGGTGTCTGACAACACAAACACGGGCCTTCTTATAACTCCGCCGTTTTTCGACCGATCGCTTCAAAATTGCTGTGAGCACTAACGGGGCGATTGGCAAACAGAAACGAGGCGGCCGTGTCATTTGTTTGCGGTTGGCAAATGCGCGTTAGGCGTTACCGGTACGGGGCGTTGCGATAGTGAATAATAATATGGTCCTTTTTGGTCTCTTTGGGACGCTTTAACATGGTTTGTGTGTGCTGCCAATTAAAGACTTTTTTCCAGGTGTTATTGTCTGATTATTGGAGCCCCAACGCCCCCACCCCCCCTTCCCCGTCTCTGTTTTCTATGGTCTCTGTCATCTGTCGCTTTCTCTGTCACTCTGTCTCTGTCTGTCTATCTGCCTGTCGTTTCTTTTTTTCCCTCTTTTTTCTTTCTCTGTTTGTCTGTCTGTCCTGTCTCTGTCTCTATCACTTTTTTCTACCACTCTGTCTCTGTCTGTCTTTTCTCCTCTATTTCTCGTCACTCTGTCTGTCTGTCTCTCTGTCTCTGTCTCTGTCTCTTGACTGGTTCACTCTGTCTCTGTACCAGTTGTTTGTAGTCGCTCTCGCTCTCTCTCTCTCTATCTCTCCTTCCTCTCTCTTCTCTCTCTCTCTCGCTCTCCTCTCCCGACTTTCTCTCTCTCTCGTCTCTCTCTCTCTTTCTCTCCCTCTATCTCTCCCTCTCTCTCTCTCTCTTCTCTGTCACCCTTGTCTTGTCTCTCTCTGTGTCTGTCGTCTGTCTCGCTCTCTCTCTCTCTCTCTCTCTCTCTCTCTCTCTCTCTCTCTCTCTCTCTCTCCTCTCTCACACACACCAACACACACACACACAACACACACACACACACACAAAAAAACACACAAACACCACACTCTCTCTCGCTCTCTCTCTTCTCTCTCTCGCTCTCTCTCTTCTCTCTCTCTCTCTTCTCTCCTTCTCACACACACACACACACACACCCACCACACACACTACACAACACACACACACACACAACACACACCACACACACACAAACCCACTTTATTTCTTTCTGTTCTGGACAATTCTGTGCAATGATAGTTATTACTGTTGTGAACTATCTAGCCGCTTCTACACGAGATAAGCACTCAAAAATAGCCGGGGTCATAATGTTATGGTAAAAACGTCCTCAGAAATTTGCGGAGGAAATTTTAAAGGACCCACGACGTCACGTGTCAAATCACGGGTTTCACATATTTTCCCTCTTTATAGTGGTCAGGAAATCGTAAGAAATATATCAAGCAGCAGAGGAATGTGACACTTGTCGTGGGGGGGGGGGGGGGGGGGGGTGTCTTTTAACCCTCTCACCGCCAATGTCGCATCTATGAACCACAATGGTTTAACACCCATTGTCACTAAAAAGGCATCAAATTCGGGTCTGTTACCAAGAACCTATTGTCCTAGTTTTGGGACAGTAAGGATCGACCTATTTTAATAGGTCACAGAAGATCCCCCAATACTGCAGGATAGTGGATTTTGTTCTCTACCCAGGGTACATTCAATGAACATTTTAGGCTGAAATATGGCTGGCGATGAAAGGGTTAAGAAAACGCAGCCAAAGAGAAAAAGTTAGAACAATAACCAGAACGGCCTTGAGTAGGATAAAATATAAAAAAATCTAAAGCACCCCCCCCACACCACACACACACACAAACACCCCACACACACAAACAGTTAAGCTGCTAATCTACTCTCGTTTGGAATCTAGGACTTTCTGACAGCGATCTGCGCGAGTTATACTGGTAGGGATTTTAGACAGGTGAAGAGAAAGACACGAGACTGTAGAGAGGTTGAACGGGGGTAAGAATGGACCTTCGGATTAGTGGCAATAAACCACTGGGGAGGTCTCAACGATTGGCCCTTCCATGTCGACCGTTCTTTGATCACGCCGCATGCCTCCGTCACGCGAGCTCCCTTGGCAAGGAGTGCCATTTTCGCTCTTCAAATGTGTTCCATTTCGCATTTTCACCCACTGTGGTGCTAGAGTAGCGCAGTGGTAACGCCATTCGCTTCGTGGCAAGTTAAACCCGAGTTCGAACCTCGGTACAGGGGATTTGTCCTCTCACTTTGCACTAGAGCCTTACGGTCTGACTGTGGAGTCTTCGGACGAGTACGATAAACCGAGGTCCCGTGCCCATGCACTTAGCACACGCTAAAACACAGTTGCAACGAAAAAGTTGTCATATCTGCGTGTCAAAAATTTACCCCCGCCCCCTTTTCTTCCTCATAGTCAGACAAAAAAATCGCATGCAAAAAAAAGAGGGTTTTCGTGTCTCTTGCTGCGACGCGCTCTTCTCCAGGTGGGAGCAACCCGAATTCCCAGAGGAGCATCTGGACTATAACGTACCTACTACCGAATGTTTAATTATCTTTTCGTGGGTGTATGAGAGAGGATAGGAGAAAATGAAAAATCTGTTTAACGTCCTCCGTGTTCTGACACAGACACCTCATATGGACATAGTAGATATAAAGATGGTTTGTGAAGAACGATCCTGGAGGCAATGCCCGGAGGCAGTGCAACAACCAGGAAAGTCCCGGATTTTAACAATACATATATTATTGTGGCTAGGGGATAGGCAGAAGCATGGTGTTATCTGTAAGTGTGTGTGGTGTTGGGTGTGTGTGTGTGTGTGTGTGTGTGGCGGTGCGATTGTGCGTGTGCGTGCGTGCGTGCGTGCGTTGCGTGCTTGGTGTGTGTGTGATTGTAGTGTGCGAGGCGTGCGCGCTGCGTGAGTTTGTGTGTACATTAGTCATTTTGTTGTGGAGTGAAGCGCGATAAAAAAAAGACAACACATGCCAAACTAACACAACAAAACAGAGAGGAGTTAGCGACAGGTAAGCTTACAGGAGAGAGGAGACAGGGGCGAGAGGACAGAGAGAGAGGAGAGAGAGAAAGGAGCGGTAGGCCCTATTTGCCAAAAGAAAGGGAAAGGGCGAAATGGAACTCCTATGTTTTTGGCTCACTCGTGTTAAACGAAGTATGATCAGTTGTTCGGTTATGTGTGTTTATGTGTGGTGTGTGGTCTGTGTGTCTGTGTTGTGGTGTGTGTGGTGTGTGGTGTGTGGTGCGGGTGCGGTTTAGTGCGTGTGCGTGTGCGTGTGCCGTGCGTGTGTGCGTGCGGTGTGTGCGTGTGGTGTGCGTGCGTGCGTGCGTGCGTGCGTGTCTCGTGATGTGTGCGTGCGTGCGTGCGTGCGTGCGTGCGTTCTTTGTGTGCGTGGTGTGTCTGTGTGTGTGTGTGTGTGTGTGTGTGTGTGTGTGTGTGTGTGGTTGCGTCCGTGGTTCTAATCTCCAAACGTAACGTTGCCATTTTCTCGGGAAACAAGACGTACATTGTCTCAATTTTGCACACATAAATATGTCTATGAAGCTTCTGAAACATAATGATTTGATATTAAATACTTAAAAACAGCACGACTAAACACACCATAAACTAACACTCTAAAAGGTGGGGAATTTGAACCTAATAAACTCAATGCCAAGTATGATATAAGGACTGATTAACTCCAGGCCCCACATGAAAGAGACAGGCTGTGTGATCCCCGATCACCTTCTGACAACCCCCTGCCAACAGCCTCACTAAACAGCGTTACATGTTTTCTCAGGGTTACAGCCCATAAAACGTCACAATCTAAGAACTAGGATATAACGATGTCAAGCTCTCTGTGTCGGTCCCTCTGTCTCTGTCTTCTGTGTCTCTCTGTCCTCTGTCTCTGTCTCTCTCTCTCCTTCACTCTCTCCTCTCTCTCTCTCTCTTCTCTCTCTCTCTCTCTCTCTCTCTCTCTCTACTTCTCTCTCTCTGTGTCTCTTTTTCATAGGCACACACACCCATATACACACTCAGACCCCCCCCCCCCACACACACACAACCAAATGCATACACACACGCCACACACCGGCACACACACACACACACACACACAACACACACACACACACACACACCCACACACAACACACACACACACCACACACCACGGCACGCGCACCCCCACCCCCCCCAACCCCACCTCACCCCCACAAAATAACAACAAAAACAGAGGCAAAACGCACAAGCAAACACAAACACACACACACACCACACACACACACACACACACACACACACACACACCACCGCACACGCACACGCACAAACAAACACAAACACCAGCATTACTCCAATCAATGAATGCAGTCTGCGTCATCTCATTTCCTTTTGAACGATCACAAACAGACAAATGATTACACCCCCCCCCCCCCACCTCCCCCCCCACACCCCCCCCCCCCCCACCCCCCCACCCCACTGCCCCCCCCCCCCCCCCAAGTTACATGGCCAACGGGTCTCACTTTTAATCGTTAAGACTCCATCAAATAAAAGCACAACATGCATAATTATTAATAAAACGCCAATGGAATAGCATAATTATTTGTGGCGACACAACCGTCGGGTTACGTGTTTCGACACAACCCTTTGGCTAAAGCAGAGACCTCAGTTATGAATATCGCTGTGTTTTGTTGTTGTCCGTATTGCTGTTGTGGCAAATGTTAAGATCAACTCCCTCCATCTGTTCCCGCGTGTCTCAGCTTAACGAAAAAAGGTAATGAATGATTGGCCAACTTCACCCTGGAACAGCGGAGGGAGCTGATCTTAA
Organism: Phymorhynchus buccinoides; assembly: GCA_017654935.2. Lineage (NCBI taxonomy): Eukaryota > Metazoa > Mollusca > Gastropoda > Neogastropoda > Raphitomidae > Phymorhynchus > Phymorhynchus buccinoides. The sequence goes on from CM065704.1 coordinate 11,866,249, forward strand.
CATTAGCCGTTGTTGTTGTTGTTGTTGTAGTTGTAGTTGTCGTTCCCTGGCTTAAAGACTCCAGGGATCATCCCGACCAGCCGAAGCCGAGGTTGACCATTCCGTAGCCACTATGCGTTTGGAAGACAGGAACTGGACAAGGAGATATAAGAACGAAAGAAGAAAGAAGATTAAAACAAAAGGAGAGGTAAGCAAACAAAGGTTGACCATTACGTAGCCACTATGTTTGGAAGACAGGAACAAGGACAATAAAGTATTTGGAATTGGAATTTGGAATTTGGATTTGGAATTTGGATTTGGAATTGGATTTTGGAATATCTTGGAATTGGAATTTGGAATTTGGAATTGGAATTGGAATCTTGGAATTGGATTGGAATTTGGAATTTGAATTTGAATTTGAATTTGAATTTGAAATGCCAAATTTGGAACTGGACAAGAAAAGTTTAGAAAAAAACAAAACAAATAAAAGATTAAGACAAAAATAGCAGACAAACAAAATAACTACCAGAAGTGAAAGACAAACACTCGAAAAGACAGAAGAAAGAAATGAAAATAGGCTACTAAAA
>CM065704.1:11874314-11877678 GCA_017654935.2 Phymorhynchus buccinoides
TAAAAAGCAAAACCACCTTCTTATATTTCTGCAGTCATTGTTTGACACAAGTTATTAGTTTTTTGTAATAATCCAATAATACGTCAATGGACTATCTAAAGATAGTCCGTTTTGACTCAGCGTTCGTGTCTGTCTGTCTGTCACTATTCTCCCTTCATATGCCCCTTCTCATAGAGATCCTGCAAGGCAAAAGGCATCAAAACTCACTTTTGGTACGTGGATGTTAGATGCAGACGAAGAAGAAGAAAAGTCCGTTTAATTATTATTATTATTATTATTTTTAGAACATTTAGGACGCCTAATCAATTTAATGCCCTAGGCGTTTACAATATAAAAATATAATATACACATATAACACCACATATAATAATATTTAACATATAGCATAAAGAATGGGAATAATAATTACACAAACACCCAAAGACGGTCAGAGAAACAAACAGACATAGAATTACACACGCGTGCGCGCAAGCGCACGCACACCACACACCCACACACGCGGACACCCCCACACACAAATAATTATATGCGCTCACCAAGCACAGACGTTCACTCTCAGACATTCACACACCAAGTCATGAAGGAAGGGATTAGTAGTTATTTAGGAAACAGATAAGTTTTGAGATGGCGTTTGAATGTGGGCAGAGAGGATGAGTATCTGAGAGAGCGAGGCAACTGATTTAATGTCCTACGGCCTAGAACAGGCACATCTTGGACATTACTATGGATGATTAATATAGCATGGTGGGACGATCCTGGAGGTACTGCAATAGCAGGAGAGTCCCGATGCTGTCTTTAAGGTATCAAGATATCTATAAAATAAGAGATTGTCTGGGTGTTAGATGCAGTCCTGTTCTGATCATCAAAAAGGGAATTGAAACGTTTAAACTATAAACAAAAATATTCAAAAAGAGAAATAAGAAAATTAATGGGAGGAGGAGAAGAAGAAGAAGAGAAGAAGAAGAAGAAGAAGAAGAGAAAGAAGAAGAAGAAGAAGAAGAAGAAGAAGAAGAAGAAGAAGAGAGACTGATACACGATGATGTAATTTGTCCATTTCGATGTGCATGCTTTCGTTGTTTGTTGGATTGTGTCTTGTGGCAAACCAAAACGATTTCCTTTGTATTACGGTGCATTGGCTGATCAAAGAATCTTGAATCTTGAAGAAGACGAAGAAAGAGAAGACGAAGAAAGAAGAAGAAGAGAAGAAGAAGAAGAAGAAGAAGAAGAAAGAAGAAGAAAGAAGAAGAAGAAGAAGAAAGAAGAAGAAGAGAAGAAAAAAAAAGAAGAAGAAGAAAGAGCAGAAGAAAAAGAGAAAAAGAAAAAGAAAAAGAAAAAAAGAAGAAGAAGAAGAATGAAGAAGAAAGAGAAGAAGAGAAGAAGAAGAAGAAGAGAAGAAAAAAGAAGAAGAAGAAAGAAGAAGAAGAAAAGAAAAAGAAGAAAAGAAAAAGAAGAAGATAGAGTGGGGAGAGAGAGATAGAGAGTGGTGGGAAAGGGAGACGATGACGAGGGGGTAAACGCAGAAAAAGAGTGTGATGAACCACGGGAGGGGGGGGGGGTGGGGGGGGGGGCGTTAAATTTACAAAAAAATGAAGGGGTAGGGTGGGTGTAAGACAATAACTCGAATAACAGCTTAGGTGAAATGAAACACAAAGGAGAATAAGAACGATGACAAAGGACAGCGACAGACTTTTTTTTTTTTTTTTTTTTTAAAGGGAAAAGAAGTACAACAAATCGCAGGGAGAAAATAAATGCGATGATTATCCAAAAAAACAACAAACTATACATCTATTAGTTGATAGGGGGGAACACTTCACAACACACACACACACACACACACATACAAAAAGAAAGTCATACAAAATAAAAGAGACTGATAGCAATGTCGAAGGAAATGCACGTCCCCAAAAAAACAACCCCCAAAAAAAACAACCCCAAAAAATCAAAAAAACAAAAAATCGCTGACTCCCTATAGATTGATGACGGCAACTGGTCTACCATACTTCCTACAAGCATTGTCTCGGTGCTCGACACGTGAGGGTGTGACCTGACCTTTAAAACGCTGAACTCACGCCGGAGCGGAAGTTGTAGGGAACTGGTTCCGCTGACTGTCGACTGCGTCGTCGCGTGAATGCAGGCATGCGCAATGACAAGAGTTGATTCTTGACGATTGGAAGAGGGTGGGGGGTGGGGGGTGTGGGGTGGGGTGGTTGAAAAACATAGAGGCAGAATTCAATAAAAGGAAGGAGGTGTGGTTATGGTGTAAGTATACGCAAATATGAAAAGAGTTTTTTAAGAAGCACAACGACTGAGTAAACAAGGGGGGGTAGGAGGGGGGCAGAGAGAGAGAGAGAGAGAGAGAGAGAGAGAGAGAGAGAGAGAGAGAGTGAGGAGAGAGACAGACAGACAGACACAAAGAGAGAGATAGAGGGAGAGATAGAGAGGGAGAGAGGAGAAGAGAGAGGGAGAGAGAGAGAGAAACTTGAAAACTTGAACTTTATTTTGCAAGGATAAAGATTTTAGAGGCAACGCCTAGTCTTCCAAACTGTCCTTGTGAAGAGAGAGGAGAGAGAGATGAGGGGGGGAGAGAGAGTGAGAGAGATAGAGAGAGACAGACAGACAACAATAACAAGAGAGAGAAGAGAGGAGAGAGAGAGAGAAGACATAGAGAGAGAGAGACGAGAGAGAGAGGAGAGAGAGAGAGAGAGAGAGAGAGAAGAGAGAGAGAGAGTTGAGTCAATGTTTGTTTTCGACTACTAGTTTGAAAGCCATGATCTTATTGAATTGAAATGTCAAACTATTATTATATGATAGTCAACGCTTACAGGGAGAAATGCTTATCAGCAGTGGGGGGGGTTTTGTTCAAAAATAGAAAAAAAGAAGCCCACGCATATCGCATACACACACAAAACACACCACACCACACAGACACATCACACACACCACACACCACACCCAACAACACACAACACACACAAACACACAACACACATCTCACTCACGCACCTACCGCAGCGCCTAACCAATCTCAATCAAAACCCTCACCAATGTATTACGGCAATAGCGGAGATTACCCAATTCGTGCCAGGAACAATAACTACCGTGTTCCACTTGTTTCCTGAATTAATGAAATTCTTCCCCTCTGGTCTGGAACAGACACACGTGTGACATTAGTATCATATAAGATTGGGAACGATCCTGTAAGGCAATGCCTGGAGGCAGTGCAAGACCAGGAAAGTCTCGATTTTTTAAAGAATACAGATGTGTATTTAAAAACAAATTTCGCTTGTTTCCTGTGAGGAGAGCTTTTAAAATAAGAAAAAAAAAAAGGAATCAACACCGAACTGTCAGACAACATCGCTTAAAA
>CM065704.1:11878178-11883178 GCA_017654935.2 Phymorhynchus buccinoides
ATAACTTTTCTTGCATGAATGTTCTATCAAACAGTTGTCATGAATTTTTCCTGTTCCAGTGCGGTGTGCGCTGATCGCCGCGCTCTCAAATCACGGCTCCGAACCACCAAGCACGTAACTGTGGTGTAGTTTTCTTTTTACTATAGAATAAAAACTTTCAGTCGTTCTGTTTAGATGCCTTTTTATGTAGTTACTACGTGCTGTTTTGATGCTTTTTTTACGTATGTGTAAAAAACCGACACATTCCGATTTCGAGTGCTCGGCCGATTGCTGCGAGGGGGACTTTGTGCAGCCGCTCGGCGTTGCACTTTTTCGTCTTCCTTTTTGTTGTTATCTTTGGTCTATCCGCTCCAGACCGTTTCCTATCATATGATCGCAGATGCATCTACTGCCGTTTATGCGCCTAGCTATGACAATACCTAGGCCCCCCAGCATGTCCGTCTGCGGGAAAGAAGAAAATCTTTGAAAGAGTTGGGTTGGATTTTTGTTTGTGGCTCAAGCCACAAACCTATAACTCCTTTGTCGGTCGGCATCTGTCGGTCGGTCAAAAATTTTGTCGCACAATATTGACAAAATTGTCGCACTTCATCGAAGCTGCACTTCAAATTGCGGCCGCTCTTTAAATGATGTATTTTAAAGGCAAACACCTCCACGAAAATTGACGTGATTTCGGTAGAGCGGTTCGGGAGATATCCTTGGACAGACGACACAAAAAAAAAAAACCAAGGCTTACCTATCTCCCGGCCCGTGACCGTTGACCTTGATCGGTATACCCCTGCTGAACGGGCATAAGCCAAATACCTACATCCAAATTTGAAGACTCTAAACATAACGGGTGGGAGTTATGGCCCCTGAAATATTTTTTCGGTTTTTCAAGGTGACGTCAAGTCAATGTCACGACGGCAAAATGGTTTGTTGCGTAATGCCTCCTCTCATAGTGACACACCAGCACACCAAAGCAAAAAATTGACGTGATGCGGTCAACCCGTTCGAAAGATATCCTTGGGCAGACGAGGAGAAAAAAATTACCCTCCGAGTTTTCAGGCTCCAGCGATCTGTTTGACCTTGACCTTGACCTTGATCGGTATGCCATCATCAGAAACGGCAAGAAGCCAAACCACCTTCCATACCAAGTTTCAACATCCTATGTCGATCTTTGCCCGAAAGATATGTCTAAAAATACATTTTCAGGGGAGGGGAGAGTTTTTCAAGGTCGTACGGTAAGGTCAAGGTCACGACGGCAAAAATGGTTTTGCGCTATAATCTCTCTCTTCCTATTAAGGAGGCACACCTTCACACAAAATTGGACGCGATTCGGTCACGGGTTCGTTAGATATCCTTGAGGACGACAGAAAAAAAGAAAAGAAAAAAAATACAAACCACCCATCGCCAATGAGTCGCGTCTTGGTGAACGCGAAAAAGAACAGAGAGCAGAACAGAGACAGAGGACATGAGGCACAAGGCACAACATAGAGAGAGTGAGAGGGGGGGGACAGAGAGAGAGAGCGAGAGAGAGGAGAAAGATAGAGGAGAGGAGAGAGGGGAGGACAGAGAGAGAGAGTCGAGGGAAGAGAGATAGAGAGAGAGAGAGAGAGAGAGACGAGGAGAAGAGGAAGAGAGAGAGAGAGAGTAGTGAGAGAGAGAGGAGAGAGAGAGGGAGGAGAGACAGAGAGAGAGAGAGAGAGAGAGGAGAGAGAAGAGAGAGAGAGAGAGCGAGAGAAGAGAGAGGAGCTGGCTTTGGCTCCATCTCTGAGAATAATGTAACCATCATTCTCTTCTCGCCAAAACTACGAACAGAATTTCCTCCCATACCATTCCTCTCCTCCACACTCGCAAAACAGAACGACGCCTGAACTAATATACGCTTTCTTAGAGTAGTTAGCCGCATTCCAGCTTGTTGTGCTTTTGATTAGGAGCTTTTTTTCCTTATGTTTTCACCAGGTTGTGTTTGGATGCCTTTACTGCAACAATGGCTCGTTATCCTGGTTTACATAGCCTGCATGCAGAAAGGGCCAACAGTACACGAGAGCTGTACTATACATGATTTTCTACAGTATTGGAATATTGTGGTACAGCTTAGTCTTTCGTGGAAGGACTATGACTCTCTAACTAGGCAGGCGCGGGGGGGCGGGTGGGGGGGTGGGGCGGGGTTTCACTGGCTCTAGTGCTGCTAGCCAGTGTGAGGAGGTGGGGACAGGTATCTGGCATAAAAGTTGTAGTATGCACACGTGTAGGATGTGTACGCTCTCTCTCCTTGTATCGTCGTTGCGTTTTGTTGGTGTATGTACGTAGGTTGTGGTGCGTCTGAGAGAAAGAAGAGAATCTAAAGGGCAACGAGACTGATACATGATGATGTAATTTGACCATTCGATCGTCAGCATTGCTTTCGTTGTTGGTGGACGATGGATTGTTGTCTTGTGCAAAACCAAAATGATTGCCTTGTTATGCTGATGCATTGGCTGATTCAAGAATTTAGAATCTTGAATGGTTGGCCTTTTGGGGACCTTCTCCCCAACGCCAACTTCTCGTCGTCAAACCCCATTTGGGCGCGAGGGTGCGGATGTACCCTTCGCCTTCGTCAATAACGTTTTGTAGAAACGGTTTGTTTGTTTGCTTGTGTTCTGTTTGGTCTTTTTTGTCCTGCTTTCTTCCTTGATGTGCCAGGGTCGTTTACTAATATTAGGGGCGTTTTAAGCCGATTTGCTCTAAATTAAATTGCTGGGTGTTTGAAGCAAGCCACAGGTTTGTTTCCCTAGAGATCGCTTTTTCGACACAAGCTTATTTTGGGTCGGGGGGGGGGGGTATTGGCTTTGGCGGGTATTATTCATCATCATCGCACCAGAGATTTGTTTCTTCTCGCATGTCTGGATTATTCCTGCGGTCAGTGGGTGGCAAACCATAAAATGGGAGTGAGTAAGGTGATCTGATGTGATGTGATGATTGATGTGATGAGTGTCGTGTGCGTTGTATGTGAATGGGCCATATGCGTGTGTGTGTAGGCTTGTGTAGTGATGTGGGGTGTGTGTGTGTGTATGTGTGTTCTGTTATGCTATGTCGTGTTGTGTGTGTGTGTGTGTGGTGGTGGTGTTGTGTGTGGGCTAGTGAGCGTGTCGTGAAGTTCGTAGGTTTTCTTTATCATGTATGTGGCTTTTCAGGGGTGTGTGATCTTGTTGTTTGTCCTTGTTGCTTAGTGGTTATTATGCGTGCGTTGACATGTTGCAGTTGCGTGATGGTTGTATATGTGTATGTGTGTGTGATTTGGTGTTTTGTCCTTAGTTACTCGTGTCTTGTGTGTGTGTGTGCGTGTGTGTGTTGCTGTGTGTGTGTGTGTGTGGAAGTGTGTGCTTAACGAAGAGGTAATCAATAAGTGAAACATAGTTTGTGTGTGTTGTATGTGTGTGTGTGTGTGTAGGGGTGTGTGGTGTGTGCCTGTGCGCGCGCGCACGTCCGTGGATGCGCCTGTTGCGTTGCGAGCGTGCGTAGGCATGTGTGTGGTGTGTTGCGTTTCTCTCGTAGCGCGTGCCGCCGCGCGTGTATATGTACATGCCGTGTCGTGCGCACGCGCTAGTTTTTGGGCGAGCATGCCGTGCGTGCATGAGTGTATGTTTGTGTGTTTGCGATCCTGTAGTGTAGCGTTCGCAGTATCGGGTTCGGCGCACGCGCGCGCGCGTGTGTTTATGCTAACAGAGAGAAAACCAACATCAATAAACAGCATGGGGGGGAAACAACACAAACAATAGCAAAACAATCACAATAACGATCACCTCCATGGGCAATTTTCATATTGTTCATAGTATAGTGTTATTGTTTTTATTTGGGTTGAATTCATTTGTTATTGTTTGGGGATGCAGGAGTGATCTCTCTCTCTCTTCTCTTCTTTCTCTCTCTCTCTCTCTCCTCTCTCTCTCTCCCTCTCTCTCATCTCTCCTCTCCTCTCTTCTCTGCCCCCCCTTTCTCTCTCTACTCTCCTCCCTCCCTCTCTCATCTCTCTCTTCTTTATAGTTTCGTAAGAAAATTGTAGGTGGGAAGGTCCATGGGGGTTGATCGAAATTAATCAATTTTAGGTCAAAAATGAAAATAAAAAATAAAAACAAAAAGAAAAAGTTTTTGGTTCATATTTACCAAAGACAGACCCTGAATGTTAACCCAATTCATTTACTTTTCAAATTAGTTAGGTCGCGTGATAAGTTATTAAGACAGGCGGTGTGTCAATATAAATATCGAGGAGTGGGTAGTTCATAAAAGGGGCCACTGTCAAGGAGGCACAGGACCACATTGCAAAAAAACAACGGCAACAAAGCTGCTAATTCTCTTAAGGAGAACCTTCTTATGGTCAAAACATTAGAGAAGGGGGAGGGTGGGGCGGGGAGCGATGCGTAGCTGTTTCTCTCTCTATCAGAGGAGGGCGCTAGGAGTGAGGTGGAGTGTGTGCGGTGGGGAGTGGTGATGCCGAGAGTTCACGCTTGTCTACTACTGTCACCTCTATCTTACTGTCTGTCTATCCTCTCTATCACTCAATCTCCTCTCTCATCTCTACGCTTCTCTCTCTCTCTATCTCCCCCCTTCCCCCCCTGTCTCTCTACCCATCTCTCTGCCTTTTGGCTCTGTAGCACTCTCTCGTTCTGTTCGGTGTCTCAGTCTCTGTAAGTCTATGTGTCTATCACTCGTGCTGTTCTGTCTCTCTGTGTCACATCTTCCTGTACGTCTATGTGTCTCTCTGTCTGTCACTGTCTCTCTCTCTCTTCCTGTCTGTCTGTCTCTCTCTGTGCCTGTCAGTCTGTCTATTTGTCTGTCTGTCTCTCTCTCATACACAACTTCTCTCATACCATCTCTCTCTCTACTTGTCTCTTCTCTCTCTCTCAATCTAAACACCTCTCACCTTCTCTCTCTCTATCTGACTCTCAAACCTCTCTCATTCATTTAACACAACTTGGACACTGTTTTGCGAACCCCTTCCTCCCCTCCCTCTCTCGAAACGCTACTCATCATTACCGGTGTCT
>CM065704.1:11898178-11903178 GCA_017654935.2 Phymorhynchus buccinoides
TCCTTACCTCCCAAAATGAACATAAGGTCACTGGATACCAGACCCTCATTTGATGCCTTTCAGTGACATGGGTGTTAAATCATGGTGGTGCAAGAGGCGACATTGGCGATGAAAGGGTTTTTAATGCGAGTGTGTGCTTGCCGGTCTGTGTCAGTCGTACATAACATACATGCCCCCTCCCCCCACCCCTCCATCATATCTATTTCTCTAACCCCTTCCCCCCACACCCGTCCTTTTGTTTCTTTCCTAAAGAACCCCCGCGAACATCCACTTTTCGTGTCTCAAAGGAAATAAGGGTCTGTTCCGTAGACTGCCGTAATATTTAATAGTTAGTCCCCTGAGCCGAAGGTTCGGGGAGCTATTGTTTTTGTCTGGTCCGTCCGTCCGTCCGTCCGGTTGTCCGTCCGTCCGTCCGTCCGTCCGGTGTCCGGCGTGCCTCCGTCCGTCCGGCTATTCGTCCGTTTTTCTCAAAAACTATTCAGTCTATCATCATCAAATTTGGTATACTAGTGTACCAAGATGCAAGCTATCCACTGATGTATTTAGTTTTACATTAAGGTCAAGGTCGCGCCAGTTACGGGGGTTCAAACCCCGAAACACATAATCGCTAATATCTCGCGAAGTTTTGCATGTATTTCAATGCAGTTTTTTTTCACAACATTTCTTGATGAATGGTCTATAACACAGTTGTCATGAATTTTTTTGTGCGCGCGTGTGCGCATGATCGCGCGCGCTCAAATCACGGGTCCGAACCCCAAGGCTATATATAAAAAAAAACTATTCAGTTACGTGCTGTTTGATGCGTTTTTATGTATGTGTACAGCCGACACATTCCGATTTCGGAGTAGCTCGGCGATGCTGCGAGGGGACTTTGCAGCCGCTCGGCGTTGCACTTGTTGCAGATTGTGGTTTTTGTTGTTGTCATTGGTTTTTTCCCACTTTGCATACCTTCACTGTCATACTACACAATACATAACACAGTAATCTCCACCTCACTGAATGGCACCAGGCTGAACTCCTCCTTTTTAAAATTTTTTTATCATACTTTACTTGTAGACTAATTGAATTAAAGAAGAAAGAAAGAAAAAAAGAAAGGGGAGAGAAAATAAAAATTAGCATAAAGTTAAAATGAATAAAAAGCATGGTAAGTAAATAACTAAATAATGATTTAACCGATTAATCAATTAACAAACAGCCAAGTGCTTAATAACTAATTGACTAAGCATATGGCTGACCAACTGACCGAGCAGGTGAGTGGATGATAATAATAATAAAATAACAAATGGTAAGTAATTAAATAAATTAATTAATGAATAAATAGTGAATAAACCGATAAATCTAATAATAAATAACTAAGAAATTAATGAGGCCTACTTTTTTGTCCCATTCCGCCCATTTTGTTTTATTTTGCCGACCATGACATTGATAGCATTTCGATTGTGGTTTTAATGGAGTGTTTGAAGTTTGAACAGACCACACGTCCCTTTTTCGTTTCGTTTCTTTCACAAATGGGTATACATTTTGTCGATAACGTAAAAAGCACCTCCACCACCTTCTCAAACTCCCTTCTCCCCTAGGGTAGCTTCCCTTTCTTTCTTTATCTCTCTCTCGCTCTCTCTCGCTCTCTCTCTCGCTCTCTCTCTCTCTCTCTCTCTCTCTCTCCTCTCTCTCTCTCTCCTCTCTCTCTCTCTCTCTCTCTCTCAATCTCTCTCTCCCTCTCTCTTTTTGTTGTTGAGAATAACAGCTTTATTTGTCTCACTTTGGTTGACCTGACCCACGCATTGCTAGATGATTGGTATCGTAATCAACTTTGGTGGAGGGGAGTTTTTTAGAAAGAGAGTATTACCCCTTTGTTCAAATTTCAGTATACACAGCTAATCGTTTTGGTAAAGTGCTTGTGTCTAATTTTACATTATTGTACTACCTGTGTTAGCTGCTTAAGATGCATGCACTCATGGTTACTCGTACCCCCTAACCTCTCCTCTTCCGCTTCTTCTTTCGTCAAGACGTTCAATGCTGCACTTGGTCATCTCCAAATATGGAAAGTGACGCCATTCGCGTGACAATGTCGGTTTTCAGCGAAACTTTAGAATGTGTATCTTTTAGCCATTCAATCTGAAATTAAACTGACTCTAGCCCTAACCCTAACCAAAACCTTAAACCGTCAAACACTCAAAAAAAAAAACCAAAAAATAAAACTTTACTAAAAATTGAGTGTTCCATGTTTGGAGATGACCAAGTGCAGTCTTGAACGCCTAGTCTTCTTTCCCTTTTCTTCGTTTTACGCCGAGACTACCGTATGTCTTGTCTGTCTGTCTGTCTGTCTGTCTGTCTGCCTGTTTGCTTGTCTGTCTGCGCGTTTGATAGATGCGTGTGTGTGATTGTTGGTTTGTGTCAGTCGTACACACATGCCCGCCCTCATCTCCCTCCCCCCACCTCTATTTCTGTTCCCTCTTTTTTTTATTTCCTTCTTACACACGCACGCACGCACGCGCACGCGCACACACACACACACACACACACACACACACACACACACACACACACACACAACACACACACACACACACACACACACACACGTCGTCATGCACGCACGCACGCGCGCGCGCACGCACACACACACACACACACGCACGCACGCACGCACGCACGCACGCACGCGCGCCAAAAAACAAAAACTTATCCTCGTCCAATGTCTATAGGTCAAGGGAATTGTCTGTCTGTCTGATTATAGGACAATTAATTAACCCTTTCAACGCCAGTCATTGTTCAGCTAAAACCTTCCATTAAGCTTACCCGGGTAGAGAAAAGATTGCGTCTGCAATATTGGGGGTTCCTCTGTAACATGCATAAAATAGGGCCTATCCTTACCTCCCAAAATGAACAAAGTCACTGGATACCAGACCCTCATCTGATGCCTTTCAGTGACATGGGTGTTAAATCATGGTGGTGCCAAGAGGCGACATTGGCGATGAAAGGGTTTTAATGCGAGTGTGTGCTTGCCGGTCTGTGTCAGTCGTACATAACATACATGCCTCCTCCCCTCAACCCTCCATTCATATCTATTTCTCTACCCCCCACCCCCCACCCCCCTTCCCCCCACACACCGTCCTTTTGTTTCTTTCCTAAAGAACCCCTGCGAACATCCACTTTCCGTGTCTCAAAGGAAATAAGGGTCTGTTCCGTAGACTGCCGTAATATTTAATAGTTAGTCCCCTGAGCCGAAGGTTCGGGGAGCTATTGTTTTTGTCTGGCCTGTCCGTCCGTCCGCCCGTCCGTCCGTCCGTCCGCCCGTCCGTCCGTCCGCCCGTCCGTCCGTCCGCCCGTCCGCCGTCCGTCCGTCCGGTGTCCGGCGTGCCTCCTCGTCCGGCTATTCGTCCGTTTTTTCTCAAAAACTATTCAGTCTATCATCATCAAATTTGGCATACTAGTTTGCCAAGATGCAAGCTATCCACTGATGTATTTAGTTTTACATTAAGGTCAAGGTCGCGCCAGTTACGGGGGTTCAAACCCCGAAACACATAATCGCTAATATCTCGCGAAGTTTTGCATGTATTTCAATGCAGTTTTTTTCCACAACATTTCTTGATGAATGGTCTATAACACAGTTGTCATGAATTTTTCTGTGCGCGCGTGTGCGCATGATCGCGCGCGCTCAAATCACGGGTCCGAACCCCAAGGCTATATATAAAAAAAACTATTCAGTTACGTGCTGTTTTGATGCGTTTTTTTTATGTAGTTACGTGCTGTTTTGATGCGTTTTTATGTATGTGTACAGCCGACACATTCCGATTTCGGAGTAGCTCGGCGATGCTGCGAGGGGACTTTGCAGCCGCTCGGCGTTGCACTTGTTGCAGATTGTGGTTTTTGTTGTTGTCATTGGGTTTTTTCCCACTTTGCATACCTTCACTGTCATACTACACAATACATAACACAGTAATCTCCATCTCACTGAATGGCACCAGGCTGAACTCCTCCTTTTTAAAAATTTTTTATCATACTTTACTTGTAGACTAATTGAATTAAAGAAGAAAGAAAGAAAAAAAGAAAAGAGGGAGAGAAAATAAAAATTAGCATACAGTTAAAATGAATAAAAAGCATGGTAAGTAAATAACTAAATAATGATTTAACCGATTAATCAATTAACAAACAGCCAAGTGCTTAATAACTAATTGACTAAGCATATGGCTGACCAACTGACCGAGCAGGTGAGTGGATGATAATAATAATAAAATAACAAATGGTAAGTAATTAAATAAATTAATTAATGAATAAATAGTGAATAAACCGATAAATCTAATAATAAATAACTAAGAAATTAATGAGGCCTACTTTTTTGTCCCATTCCGCCCATTTTGTTTTATTTTGCCGACCATGACATTGATAGCATTTCGATTGTGGTTTTAATGGAGTGTTTGAAGTTTGAACAGACCACACGTCCCTTTTTCGTTTCGTTTCTTTCACAAATGGGTATACATTTTGTCGATAACGTAAAAAGCACCTCCACCACCTTCTCAAACTCCCTTCTCCCCTAGGGTAGCTTCCCTTTCTTTCTCCTTCTCTCTTCTCTCTCTCTCTCTCTCTCTCTCTCTCTCTCTCTCTCTCTCTCTCTCTCTCTCTCTCTCCTCTCTCTCTCAATCTCTCTCTCCCTCTCTCTTTTTGTTGTTGAGAATAACAGCTTTATTTGTCTCACTTTGGTTCTGACCTGACCCACGTATTGCTAGATGATTGGTATCGTAATCAACTTTGGTGGAGGGGAGTTTTTTAGAAAGAGAGTATTACCCCTTTGTTCAAATTTCAGTATACACAGCTAATCGTTTTGGTAAAGTGCTTGTGTCTAATTTTACATTATTGTACTACCTGTGTTAGCTGCTTAAGATGCATGCACTCATGGTTACTCGTACCCCCTAACCTCTCCTCTTCCGTTTCTTCTTTCGTCAAGACGTTCAATGCTGCACTTGGTCATCTCCAAATATGGAAAGTGACGCCATTTGCGT
>CM065704.1:11918178-11923178 GCA_017654935.2 Phymorhynchus buccinoides
GATGATTTCCTCCCGGTCTTTTTTGTAACCTTTTACTCTCTTAACCTTCTTCTTCTGATACGACACCCCCCCCCCTCCCCCCTCCCCCACTTCCCCTCCCCCCTCCCTATGGGATATTTGTGGTGATGTTTTTGTTCATAGTAATCAAGGGGTGCTATTATTTACAACCACAAAAAAACAAGGTCATGAACTACTACTCACTCATGCTGCGCGTCTGCTAATCAATCAATCAATCAGTCAGTCAGTCAAATCAGTCAGTCAATCAAACTTTATTAGTTAATGCTTCAAAGGGAAAGTGAACTGTTGACAAGCAGGGGGGTGGGGGTAAGGGGTTGGGGTGGGGGATTGATTAAGATTAAGATTAAGATTATAGCCCCGTCGACAGCTACGGCCATGTGAGGGCTGTCACCACGCTAAATATTTAGTACTTTCCCTTATGGCCGTTCTGCTGATGGCGTACCAATGAAGGTCAAAGGTCAGGGAGATCGGTATGCCTTGAAAGTGGTAGGGGTCTAATAATTGGGGTTTTCTGTCCCACGCATATCTCCCGAACCGCTTCACCGAATCGTTTCCAATTTTGTGTGGTGGCATGTCAACATGAGCGGAAGGCATCCGCGCATAAATTATCGCGTGTTGTGACCTTGACCTTGGCGTATGACCTTGAAAACCGAAAATCTTTAAGGGGCTATAACGTCCACACCGTTGGTCTTAGGGACTTCAAACTTGGCATGTAGGTACTTTGTCTTATGGCCGTTCTGATGATGGCATACTGATCAAGGTCACGGTCAAGGTCATGGAGATCGGTAGGCCTTGAAAGTGGTAGGGGTCTAAAAATTGGGTTTTCAGCCACAAAAATAAAAATATAATATTTCACGGACCCAACGAAACCGGTACTCAGAGTTACCAGTACTTGGCGTTACCTGTTACTAGGCGTTACCGGTACTAGGCGTTACCAGTACGGGGCGTTGCGCTAGTGTTAATTAATTATCACACATGCTCACCCCTCTCTACCTTAGTACTTATTCCACTTAGCCTATCTTCTCTGTGCACTTACTTATCTCTGTACGCATGCATTCACACACACACACAATCGGACCAAAACCTAAAAAACCCAAATCTGACATAGTGATCTATCTATCCATCTATCTACAAACTGAACCTTCTGTACCTTCAATGCACGTGCACCTTGACTCCAAATGTCGGCCAGTGGGTTACGTACCACTGTTCCCCCGTCTCTATTTTGTCCCCGATGTAAATGGGATCGATACACTGCATGCGATTCGATCCCAAATGCGATCCGATTGTGACGATGTATGTGAGTCGTGATTCACACGAAATACTCCCCCGAAGTCGGAGTGTGGCTGCCCACGTGGCAGGGTAGTAATCAAAAAACCGGTCATACACGTAATGTTCTCATTCCTAGCTGATGTATTTGTATCACGTTCAAGCGGTTCGGCTGTTCGGATGATCCCTGGAGTCGTTTAGCCAGGGTACTACAACAACAACAACAACAAAAACAACAGCATGAAATACTTCCGTCTAAATTATAATTTAGCTGTTTTCGCTCACGCTATTCTCAAGTAGACCTCAATACACAGAAAACATGTAGGATGCAAAATTACACATATTTCATCAGATTCGTGTACAGGGGACTACAAATAATATAGTGAATAGAAACTAGTAGGGTTTCATCAGATCCATTTAGACTGCAGAATGTCACGAGAATCATGCCTGACAAATGTCACAGTCGGATTGCATTGCATTGTGATCGAATCGTATGGAGACGTTGACACGTAGAGGCGGGGGCACAAAGAGGAATGACACATAGAGACGGGGACACATATAAATGGGGGCACAATGAGGGTGCCGCATAGAGGCGGGGGGCATAATGAGGAATGACGCAAGAGCGACGGGGACACATATAAATGGGGGCACAATGAGGGTGACGCATAGAGGCGGGGGCATAATGAGGAATGACGCAAAGAGACGGGGACACATATAAATGGGGGCACAATGAGGGTGCCGCATAGAGGCGGGGGCATAATGAGGAATGACACAAAGAGACGGGGACACATATAAACGGGGCACAACAGAGGGTGACGCATAGAGGCGGGGGCATAATGAGGAATGACACATAGAGACGGGGACACATATAAACGGGGACACAAAGAGGGTGACGCATAGAGGCGGGGGCATAATGAGGAATGACACATAGAGACGGGGGACACATATATAAACGGGTGGCACAACGGAGGGGTGCCGCATAGAGGCGGGGGCATAATGAGGAATGACACATAGAGACGGGGGGACACATATAAACGGGGGTACCAATCAGGCACAATGAGGGTGACACGTAGAGACGGGGGACACAATGAGGGTGACACATAGAGACGGGGGACACATAGAGACGGAGACACAATGAGGGTGACGCATAGAGAGACGGGGGCATAATGAGGAATGACACAAAGAGACGGGGACACATATAAACAGGGACACATAGATACGGGGACACATAGAGACTGGGACACATAGAGACGGCAAAGCACAATGAGGGTGACGCATAGAGACGGGGACACATAGAGACGGGGGACACAAAGAGGGTGACACATAGAGACGTTGGACACATAGAGACGGGTGACACATAGAGATGGGGACACGTACAGACACAATTAGGGTGACTCATATAGAGACGGGGGCAACAATAGTGGTGACACATAGAGACAGGGGGACACAACGAGGGTGACTCATAGAGACGGGGACACAACGAGGGTGACTCAATAGAGACGGGGACACAACGAGGGTGACTCATAGAGACGGGGACACAATGAAGGTGACACATAGAGACGGGGACACAACAAGGGTGACACATAGAGACGGGGACACAAAGACAGGTGACACATAGAGACGGGGACACAACGAGGGTGACTCATAGAGACGGGGACACAACGAGGGTGACACATAGAGACGGGGACACAACGAGGGTGACACATAGAGACGGGGACACAACGAGGGTGACACATAGAGACGGGGACACATAGAGATGGTGACACATAGAGACGGGGACACAACGAGGGTACTGGTGACTCATAGAGACGGGGACACATAGAGACGGGGGCACAATTATGGTGACTCACATAGAGACGGGGACACGTAAATACGAGGCACAATGAGGGTGACACGTAGAGACGGGGGGACCCATAGAGATGGCGATACAATGAGGATGACACATAGAGACGGGGACACAATGAGGGTGGCACAATAGAGACGGAGACACAATGAGGGTGACATATAGAGACGGAGACACAATGAGGATGACGCATAGAGATAGGGACACAATGAGGTGTGATACATAGAGACGTGGACACAATGACGATGACACATAGAGACGGAGACACAATGAGGATGACACATATAAACGGAGACACAATGAGGATGACACATAGAGACGGGGGCACAATGAAGGTGACACATAGAGACGGGGACAACAATGAGGATGTCACAGTCATAGAGACGGGGGACACAATGAGGATGACACATAGAGACGGGGACACAATGAAGGTGACACATAGAGACGGGGACACAACGAGTGTGACTCATAGAGACGGGGACACTTAGAGACGGGGGCACAATGATGGTGACTCACATAGAGACGGGGACACGTAAATACGAGGCACAATGAGGGTGACACATAGAGACGGGGACACAATGAGGGTGACACATATAGAGACGGGGACAATAATGAGGATGACATATAGAGACGGAGACACAATGAGGATGACACATAGAGATAGGGACACAATGAGGATGACACATAGAGACGTGGACACAATGACGATGACACATAGAGACGGGGACACAATGAGGGTGACACATAGAGACGGAGACACAATGAGGATGACACATATAGACGGAGACACAATGAGGGTGACACATAGAGACGGGGACACAATGAAGGTGACACATAGAGACGGGGACACAACGAGGGTGACACATAGAGACGGGGACACAATGATGGTGACTCACATAGAGACGGGGACACGTAAAGACGGGGCGCAATTAGGATGACACATAGAGACGGGGACACAATGAGGGTGACACATAGATACGGGGACACAATGAGGGTGACACATAGAGACGGGGGCACAATGAGGGTGCCACATAGAGACGGGGGCACAATGCATCTCCCACACCCCAATGAGGGTGACACATAGATACGGGGGACACATCGATACGGCGACACAATGAGGATGACACATGGAGACGGGGACACAATGAGGGTAACACATAGAGACGTGGACAACAATGTTGATGACACAGAGACGGGGACACAATGAGGATGACACAGGCATAGAGACGGGGACACAATGAGGATGACACAGTCATAGAGACGGGGACACAATGAGGATGGCACATAGAGACTGGGGACATAATGAGGGTGACACATAGAGACGGGGGACACAATGAGGATGACACATAGAGACAGAGACACAATGAGGATGACACATAGAGACACAGACACACACAATGAGGATGACACATAGAAACTGGGACACAATGAGGATGACACATAGAGACGAGCGAGGAACGTAATAGAGACGGGAACACATCGAATTGATTCTAACCAACAACAAAAAAGTGTACTCAGCATACAAGGGTGAACAAGGGTACCAGAGACGTTCGGGTAAAAGACCCTCAGTAGAACAGTCTTTGTAGTTCGGGGTAGTGATAGAAAAAGGAGGAGGACCCCCTGCCTGCACTCAATTTCAACGGGGCTCCGCCATTGGTTGAATCCAACGGTGTTTGTGAATATAGGACCCTGCAAGCAACCTTGTTTGGACTCTGGGGGTTCTCCGTGGGGATACCGGGGGGGTCCTTCGTAAAAAATAGTCCCCCCACCTTCTGGAAGTTATGTGCTTGTAACTTCCTCTAATCTGCCACTCTCTTTGACTCTGCCCTTTTCCCTTTGCTTTCTATCATCTACTATCTGTCTGACTTATTGT
>CM065704.1:11934546-11944546 GCA_017654935.2 Phymorhynchus buccinoides
AGAGACGGAGACGAGCGTGGAGAGCGAGAGTGAGAAGAGGAAGTGATGAGAGGAGAGAGAGAGAGGAGGAGAGGATGAGAGATGGGGGGAAGAGAGAGAGAGTGAGAGAGAGAGAGAGAGAGGAGAGAGAGAGAGGAGAGAGAGAGACAGAGGAGACGGAAGGATGAGGAAGAGAGATCGACTGAGAGAGAGAGGAGTACGAATCAATTGATTGAGAAGGGAGAGAGAGCGAGAAGGAGAGAGGAGATGAGAGAGAGAAGAGAGATGAGACGAGAGAGATGAGACCAGAGAGAGAGAGAGAGAGAGAATTACGATATGGAATTGAGACAGATGAGAGAGAGAGGGTGGGAGATGAGAGACGGAGAGCGAGAGAGACGAGATGAGGAGAGAGAGGGAGCGAGAGAGGAGGAGAGAGAGGAGAAGGAGACGGAGAGAGAGACGGAGAGAGAGACGGAGAGAGCAGAGAGAGGAGAGCGTGAGAGAGAGAGGAGAGGATGAGGAAGACGAGAGAGAAAACGAAAACGAAAACGAAATTTTATTTTACCAGGAAAACATGAGAAAAGCAAAACAATGCTTTTTTCCACCCAGCCTTTTATTCAGAGAGTCGAGAGAGAAACAAAGAATTGGGTGCTGAGAGAGAGAGAGACGAGAAGGAGCGTAGAGAGAGACGAACGCCCGACGCAGTCCCCGGAGAGATCCATGAGGACGGGAAGGATTGAGAGTGTACAAGAGAATGGGGCCGCGAGAGGAGAGACGAGAGACTTCGGAGGGAGATGTCTGAGAATGAGAGAGAGAGAGATATGATGCAGATGAGAGAGCGATCAGGAGAGAGAGAGAGAGAAGACGAGAAGGAGAGAGTGGAGACCGGGGGTGACAGAGAGATGAGCGATGAGAGGGAGATCGAGTCTTTTGGAGAGACCGAGAGGAGAGGGAGAAGACGGATAGAGACCGCGAGAGAGTCCCTCGAGGAGGAAGAGACAGAGAGAGATAGAGAGAGACGAGCGATTCGGAGAAGAGACCAGAGCGACGAGAGAGAGATGAGACGAGGAGAGAAGAGCGGAGAGGAGAGACGAGAGAGAGACGGACGCGTCGGATGAGGGACTGAAGATGGGAGAGAGCCGGGGAGCGGAGAGAGAAGAGACTGAGAGAGAGAGAGGGGGGAGATGAGAGGAGAGGAGGAGTGAGAGAGAGATTGACCAGAGAGAGGAGATGTGAGTGGAGGGGAGAGTGAGAGAGAGGAGGAGAGAGAGGGAGAGAGAGGGAGCGAGGAAGGAGTGAGGTGGAGGAGGATCGAGAGAGAGCGAGAGAGAGAGAAGGGAGAGAGGAGAGCGAGTGAGAGAGAGAGAGAGAGGTGGAGAGAGAGATGAAGAGGAGACAGAGATCGGAGAGGGAGGACGGTGGAGAGAGCGAGAGAGACGAGATGAGAAAGAGAGAGTGAGGGGAGTGGCGGAGAGAAGCGGAAGGAGGCGAGTGAGAGAAGAGAGACGGACGCTATAAGAGATTGGAGAGAGAAGATGAGAGACCGAATGACTGAGGACAGAGGGAGAGAGAGATGACGAGAGGATGAATGAGAGAGAGACCGGATGGGGGAGATGGACGGGAGACTGAGACGGGAGCGAGAGAGAGAGAGAGACGAAGGAGAGAGATGGTTTCTGAGAGGTAAGGGAGAGAGAGAGAGAGAGAGGAGAGAACGAGATCGACGAGAGAGGGGAGAGAGAGAGAGAGAGAGATGAGAGAGGGAGAGGAGAGAGAGGCAGAAGAGAGAGAGACGGAGAGAAGAGAGGAGAGAGAGAGAGGAGGGGGAGAGAGAGGACGAGAGATGAGATTAGGAGCGAGGAGAGAGAGGTGAGCTAGAGAGAAGAGGACGAGGAGAGAGAGGAGAGGATGAGAGAGAGAGGAGTTTGAGCAGGAGAGAGGGGAGTGAATGGAGAGGACGATGAGAGAGAGAGAGGGGGGAGAGGGAGATGAGGGAGAGTTGAGAGGGACGAGGAGAAGGGACGGAGAGAGAGAAGCGGCGGAGGAAGACGAGGGGAGGGGGGAGAGAGAGGAGGACGAGGAGAGAGGATGGTGCTGCGAGAGAGGAAGAGACGGGGGAGGGAGATGAGAGGAGAGAGAGAGAGAGGAGATGAGGAGGCTGGAGAGACGAGAGAGAGGAGGGGGGAGAGAGAGAGTGAGGAGACTGAAGTAAGAAGCAGACAGATGAGGGAGGAGAGATCCAGTGAAGGGGAAGATGTGAGAGAGGCAGAGAGACCCTGACGTTTCGGAGGGAGGACATGGGATGAGGGGAGGAGACAGAGGGCTGACGAGGGGCGTGAGTTGAGAGAAGTGTAACGACCGAGAGGGGAGAGAGAGAGCGGGACGGAGCGATAGGGGGCGAGAGAGAGTGAGAGATGCAGAAGGGAGAGAGAGAGCAAGAAACCTCGAGAGGGATGTATTAAGACCAAGAATTAAGTCGAATATGAACTAGATGAGAGGAGGCGTACTTTCAGGTTTCTCTCTGAGGTCTGAGCTCTATCTGAAAGTGACTCTCTCCTGCGCTCCTCGGAAGAGTGTCTAGAGAGAGTGGAGCTCGTATTTGAAGATGACTCTCTCGTCGCTTCTCTGAGAGAGGAAGGAATCTCTCCTCTGTCTGAAAGAGACTCTGATGCTCTGTCGTTGAGAGAGACTCTCTCGAACTCTAGAAGAAAGTCTACTCTCTCTCGCTCTCGATCGAGAGTTCGTCTCTCTCTCATCGCTCTATGAGAAGGATTACTCATGTGCGGGAGCGGAGATGATGTACTCTCTCTCTGTCTCTCAGGTATAGAGTCTCTCTCTGAAGGAGGACTCACATCGGGAGAGGGACGATGATAGTGACCCTCCTGAGCGTGGGATTCGAGAGAGAGACGGTCAAATGCCCTTAGCTTTGAGAGGATGACTCAATTGCTTCTCTTATTCTGATAGAGAGAGTCAGATTGAGCTTAAACTTGAGAGTGACTCAATCTCGCTGTCTCTGGTAGTGACTCTGAGTGGAGTGATGAGAGTGGATTGAGTCTCGGAGAGAAGAGACCATCTCTGCTCTCTAGTTTCTAGGGCTCTGACTCTCGCTCTCTCTGACTGGTGGGACTCCAATACTGGGTATATATATGAGTGTAGAAGTAGGGATCTGGCTTTCTCTATTATTATCTCGCTCTCTCTCGAGTAGTGAGTGAATTGTTCTTTTTGGTGAGAGAGATCTAAAAGACGCTCTTTTCTGACTATTCTCTTGATCTCTCTATAGACTGTCTGAGTGAGAGTGGAGGTGAGCCTGTCTGGGTGATGTATAAGGAGGAGAGGGAGGACGGTTTCTGTGACTAGATCTCTCTCACGACACACACACACCCTCTTCCCTATCTCCTATACCCCCTCCTTGCTCCTGACGTATCACATGAACCCCCCCCCCCCAATGAATTCCATTTTACAAGTCTTGATCTCATTCTCATAGAAAAGCTGTCTAACTGATGTACGTATTAGGTATTAGAGTGTCTCTCTGTCTCTGTCTCTGTCACTCTCTCTGAAATCTCGGGTTCTCTCTCTCCTCTCTCTCTCTCTCTCTCTCTCTCTCACCCACCCCCCCTCTCCTCAACTCCCTCCTTGTGTGGGACCCTCCCCCCGCGTTTGACCCCCACCTCAGACACCCACCCCACCCACCCCCCAACCACAATATTCCATGTTTACAATTCTTTCTGTCTCACGATCTAGAGTCTCTCTATAGAGAGACTGTCTATCGTCTCTCTCTCTCTCTCTCTCTATCTCTCTCGCTTCAAAGCCCTGAGAGGTGTAGATCTCTCTCACCTGGACCCAATCTCGTATGGAAGTAGAATAATCTCCCTTCCTGTAACGACTCTCCTTGTATCGGAGTTAAGGACCCCTTCCATTTTATCAATTCTCCTTTCATTCTCATAACGACATGCAATTTTCCACATCCACACCATCCAGGACTCCGCTTTCTTGAAGACGTCGCAACTATTATCCCCTGAACGCTTTTATATTTCATCGTGGGATTATCTGAGGGCGTGGAGGTTCGCTTATAACACGGTTATTAAGCTTGATCAGGAGTGGGGATTTGCCCGCATTAGTTTTAGTCTGAAAGCTCTCTGTCAAGGGATTGGACCTCTAGTAAGTTGTCTGAGTAGAGTGAAGTATTAAATATGGGTGTCTAGGGTATTGTATGTGAGAGAAAGAGAGGTGGAGTGGGTGAGGATGGAGGTCTCTCCCCTCTTAGGGTAAGAGAGAGATCGTCTCATATGTAGATGGCGGAGGGGTATTATCTCCCCTGGACGTGTCTCTCTGAGAAGAAAGAGTGTCTCTCTCGACTCTCTGGGATGGATATAGATGGCTCCCCCTCTCTCTTTCTCGGGGTCTCTCCCTCTCTCGTTCGCTTCTCTCTCTCTCTCTCTCTCTCTCTTCTTTCTCTAGGAGTCCTCCAGATCTCTCTCCTCCTCTCTCTCTCTCTCCTCTCGGGAGGGTGACTGAAAAGCGCTCTCTCTTGCTCTCTCTCTCTCTCTCTCTCTGCTCTCTCTCTCTCTCTCACGTCCTCTCATCTCCCGCTCGTCCCTTCTTCCTCTCTCTCTCTCTCTCTCTCTCTCTCTTCTTCTCTATCTCCTCCTCTCCTCTCCGGAATCTTCCCGGATCTGCTCACTCTTCTCCCTCCCTCTATCTCGCTGATCGCATGGGGGTGTCTCCTCTCTCTCTCTCATCTCTCTCTCGCTCTCTCTCTCTCTCCTCTCTCTCTCTCTCTGTTCTGTCTCCTCTCTCTGGTCCCTCTCTCCTCTCTCTCTCTCCGTCCTCTCTCTTTCTCTCTTCACTCGTAGTCTCTCTTTCTCTCTTCTACTTCTTCTCTCTCTCGCGTCCTCCTCGTCTCCTCTCCTCTCAACTCCATCTCTCGTCCTCACTCTCGTTCCCCGAGTCGCCACGTGTTTTGTTAGTCCCCGAGCCGAAGGTTGGGGAGCTATTGTTTCTGTCCGTGATCCAAAGGTCCTCCGTCCTGCCGTCCGTCCGTCCGTCTCCGGAGATTCGTTGTCCGTTTCTCTCAAAACTGTCTCAGTCTATTATCATCAAATTTGGTTTACTAGTTTGCCAAGATGCAAGCTATCTCACTGAATCCCTCTGATGTATCTTAGTTTTACATTAAGGTCACGGTCGCGCCAGTTACGGGGTTCAAACCCCAAAACACACAATTGCTAATATCTCGCGAAGTCTTTGCATGTTCTATTTCAATGCAGTTCCTTTGTCACAACTTTTCTTGATGAGGGGAATGGTCTTATAACACAGTTGTCATGAATGTTTCTGTGCTCTCGTGTGCGCATGATCGACGTAGGGGCTCAAATCACGGGTCAATCATCCCTCAAGGCTATATATATAAAAACTCTTCAGTGTTACGGAGGTGCTCTTTGAAATGCGTGGACGTTATGTAGTTACGTGATTGTTTTGATGCGTACTTGACCGTTGAGTGATGGTGTGATGAGGTGCGTACAGACGACACAGTTCCGATTTCGGGGTATCTCGGATGGATGGGCGAGGGGACTTTGCAGCCCGTCGGGATGTAGGGGGTGGGTGGGGTTTTGTGGTGTTTTTAAAAAGACATATTATTATTAACCTTTCCCCTCACCCACAGAGCGTTCCGGGCCTACTACATACATACATACATACAAGGTGGCGGGGGGGGGGGGAGGTAGAGAGAGGGCAAATCCTTGCTAGTCCGGAATCTCGTCAGATTAGAGCTCAAGGGCGAGATTCATCATTTGGGGTTTCCTTATCTTTTTTTGGTGGGGGATGAACCAGGGAAACATGAGACACAGCGAAAGGTCAGAAGGAAGAATTGTGTCGCCGAGCGGCAGACACATCCTTTGCCCGCTACGGACCCCCTCCCTCCCCCCCCCCTCCATTCCTCCCCATCCTCTCATAACCCACCCTCTTTTCGTCCCGTGGGTGATACCTCTTGCACAGAGAAAATTTGAAGCGATTCCATGCAGTGGTCTCTGAGCTCGTGAGGATGTCCAGCAAGATCGGAGAGCGAGAGATGACTACCACGACTCTCTCTCTCCCCCCAGCAGAGCCCCGGAGAGAGAGGGGGAGAGAGTGAGGGGCTAGAGATGATGACGAGCGATCTCAGAGAGGGAGGAGGTAGATAGAGCTCGGGTCCCTCTGGAGAGAGAGAGGATCAGAGGGAGAGAGAGAGAGAGAAATGGGGAGAGAGAGAGAGAGAGCAGGGGGAGAGAGAGATGAGAGAGAGGGACTCGACAGAGATCAGATCTCCTCTCGGAGAGAGATCGGAGGGGTGCGTCTGAGTGGAGCGAAAGAGCTGAGAGAGGGGAAAGGTGAGACGGGGGCGGAGGAGCGACAGAAAGAGGGGATCATGAGAGAGGGACGGGGAGAGCAGTCTCCGGGGCGGAGAGAGAGAGGGAGTAGTGAAGTCCGGGGTCGAGAAGAGGGGAGGGAGAGAGGGCTCGTGAGAGCGAGGGAAGAGCGAGGATCCTCGAGAAGAGGAATGAGAGAGTAGATAGAGGAGCAGGGAGAGCTCCGAGGCCCCTCTCCTCCTGGTTTCTTGCTAGCTTCTAGATGCTCAGCTCTCCTCGCCCTCTACTAGATGAGGGAAGGAGCGAGGGAAGAGCGAGGCTCAGAGGGGACGGAGAGGGGATTAGAGTACTCAGCAGGATAGAGGAGGATGAGCCTACTCGAGGCTTCATCGGGAGGGGCTCTAGAGTTCTCCCTGAGACTCGATCTCCCTACGCTCAAGGGAGACTCGCTCTCTCCCTCTCTCACTCTCACCTCGCGAGCTTCTCAATCCCTCGTCTCTCTGAGCTCTCTCTCTCGACGAGGGAGATAGAGAGAGTGACCTTCGCTGATCTGTGCCCTCGTGAGCGCGTTCCCAGAGGCGAGGGAGGCTCTCGGTCTCGCTCCCTCCATCTTTCGATATCCACACCTCTGGCACTCTTCGCTCCTAATGAAGAGGCCTCAGTCTCCTCCTCTCATGAGGGTCACGTGTTTAAGGGGATCTAGAGGAGGCATGAGAACCTTATTCTCAAACGCTCCTCATCTCTGGAGCTGCCCTTCATCTCCTCTTCCTTCTCTCTTGTCTGTCTGAGCGATAGGCCTTCTCTCATCTCGCTCTCTCTCTCTGGGCAGAGAGGGAGAGAGGAGAAGCGAGGAGGAGAGAGACGGAGGAGTCCTGAGGAGGTGCTCTCATGACTCTCTCTCCTCTCTCAGAAGGCTCTCTCAGAGTCTATCTGAGATGACCGTCTCCCATTCTTCACCACGATTGTTGCAGCATGTTCCTCAGACTACCTCTCCCACCTCTCTCGCAGAGATCGTAGGAGAGATGTCTCTCCTTGGGGGGGTCCTCTCCTTCCCCCCTCACCTAGTGGGAGAGAGCGGGAGGAGAATGAGACAGAGGATCATCCTCCTCATCGTCGCATCTCTCTCTCTCTCTTCCGTCATGTCCTTCCTCCTCACGTCATCGTCTCTCTTCTCTCTCTCCCTCTTCTCCTCCTCTCTTCTTCCTCCTATCTCCTCTCTTCAACTCTCCCTCTCTCCTCTCCTCATCTCTCTCTCTCTCGCTGTGCGTTCCCTCCTCTCCTCCTCATCATCTCTCCTCTCATCTCCATCCCTCTTCATCTCATCTTCGCTCCCCTCTTCTCTCCTTCCGATCCGCTCATCCCATCTCCTCCTCCTCTCCCTGGAGTCTCAATGGGTCTCTCCCCTCCTCTCTCAATCATTCTCCTAGAAAGAGAGACGACATGACCCGGCTATGAGGACTCCCCTGCTTTCTCGCGACAGATCGACTAAGGCCTGACCCTAACAGATCTCTCTCCTCTCCTCTCTCAGCTGGCGAGACTCTCTCTCCTCTCCTCTCCTCTCCTCTCTCTCTCTCATCTGCCCCTCTCTCTCCGATTCCCATCCTCTCGCCTCATCTCTCTCTACTCTCCACCCACTCCAGATCTCACTCTCTACGAGACAACAGGGAAGATTCCCTCTCGTCGTCTCTCTCTAGAATCGATCACCGCTCTCCTGACTCTCTCCTCCTCTCTCCGCTCCTCTCTCGTCTCAACCGGTAGATGAGCTCTCTGCCCTCTCCTCTCCTCTAGTCAGCTAGCTCTCTCTCTTTCGACTCTCCTCTCGTCCTTCTTCCCTCTCCCTCTCTCCCTCGCTCTTCTTTCCCTCGCTCTCTTTTATCGCGCTCTCTCTCTATCTCCTTTTCTCCTCTCTCTCTCCCTCTCTCTCTCCTCTCTCTCTCTCTCTATCTCGACCTCACCCTCCCTCTCTCTCTTCCTGCACAGAATGAGAAATCCTCTCCAGCACTGTCTGCTCGCGCTCCTCTCTCCACCTCGCCCCTCTATCTCTCTCTCCTACCATCGTTACTCTCTCTCGTCTCTCTCTCTTCCGGATCCTCTGGGGAGTCTCTCACTCTGTGTCCTCTCTCGTCTCGCTTCCCACACACCTCTGCTCTCTCGTCGTCTCTCTCTCTCCTCTCTTCCTCCTACCTCCCTCCTCTCCCTATCCGCATTCCCTAGAGACTCCTCGTCTACCCATTTCCTCCTACTTTCTCTCTGACTCTCTCCTTCCTCTCTCTCGATCTCCCTCACGTCTCTCTCTCTCTCCCCTCTCTCCCTTTCTCTCTCTCTCTCCCCTCTCTCTCCCTCATCTTCAAATACAAATTCCCGGACTATCTCATCTCTCTCTCTCTCTCCTCGCTCCTCTCTCTCTCTCTCACTCTTCTCTCACTCTCTCTCTCTCTCTCTCTCTTGTCTCTCTCTCTCCTCTCTCTCTCTCTCTCCTCTCATCTCTCTCTCCTCTCTCTCTCTCTCTCCTCTCTCTCTCTCTCTCTGTCACCTATCTCTCTCTATAGAAATGTATATATCTATCCTCTCCTCTCTGTCTCCCTCCTCTGTCGCTCTCTCTCCTCTCTCTCCTCTCCTCTCTCTCTCGCTTCCTCTGTCTCTCCCTCTCTACTCTCCCTCTCTACTCCTTCTTTCTGTCGTCTACTTCTCTCTCTCTCTCTCTCTACTACTCTTCCTCTCTCTCTCCTCCTCTCTCTCTTCTCTCTCTCTCTCTCTCTCCTCTCTCTCGTCTTTCTCTCTCTCTCTCTCTACTCTCTCTCGCTCTCTCTCTCCTCCTCTCTATCTCTCTCTCCTCTCTCTCTCTCTCCCTCCCAAATCAATTTGTTTTCCCCAGAACAAGCAGTCGCAGTCGCACTTTCCGTTAATCTGGAGGTTTCAGGTCCGGCAGCAGAAGTTGAACCACGATCCACAGAAGAGTGAACGAGCCGAGCAGAGAAGAAGATGTAGATTGATGATGAGAACACGATGGAAAACTGAAAATGAGTTTTATTTAAAAGGGAAAAAAAAAAAAAATTGCGTTAAAAAAAAACTAAGAAAAAAAACGATCAAGAAGAGACGTGTGACGCTTCTAAAGAGTGGAGGCGATGCTGCTGACAAATAAGTACAGAATATGAGGGTCACAACCACTAGGCGTTCAAGACTGCACTTGGTCATCTCCAAACATGGAACACTCAATTTTTACGTAAATTTTTAATGTTGTGTGTTGTTGTGTATTTGACAGTTTAAGAGATGGGTTTAGGGTTAGGGTTAGGAGCTAGCACCTAGATGAGTCAGTTTAATTTCGAGATGATTGAATGGAGAATTAAAACGATACCAGAGATTCTAAACGGACGATTCGCTGAGATGGCATGAAAACCGACATTGTTACACGCGAAATAAAATATAGCGTCACTTTCCATATTTGGAGATGAGGATGTGCAGCATTGAACGTCTTGTGATCACGACATGTAAAAGGGGTCCAAGTCCAGATTATGATTTCTTAAAAGACACACT
This sequence comes from Phymorhynchus buccinoides, assembly GCA_017654935.2. NCBI lineage: Eukaryota > Metazoa > Mollusca > Gastropoda > Neogastropoda > Raphitomidae > Phymorhynchus > Phymorhynchus buccinoides. Next base: position 11,944,395 of record CM065704.1, read on the forward strand.
GAGTCTGACCCACCACGATTAAGTCCCTTGATTTGTTTTCTGGGTAGCTGTGACCCACAAACAAATGTCCCCCCAAACCAAATAATTTTGAGGCTCTTGTATTTTGAATTTTTTAAATAAAATTGAGTTTCGTGGAATTTAGGGGCACGCTC
>CM065704.1:11957046-11959546 GCA_017654935.2 Phymorhynchus buccinoides
ATGTTTTCTGTACCTTAATAAAGAATGTTAGCCCTATCTTCTGATACAAAATATCTCAATGTATGTAAAAAATTAAAAAAGTTACATTATGTCTGATTTTCTCATGAACCGTGTCAACCATTGTAAGGGGGCGCAATTGATACAGGCATCATTTAGTGTTAATAATTTGTGACCCAGCGCCACGAAAGGGACATTAAGTCGCTGGGCTAGTTTCTCACAACAGGCTTGGAAAGTCAAAAATCTCTTTTTTGATCAATTTTGAGTTGTTGGTGTTTCCGTGTTCTCTAACATCTTATCTTTCATATTTATAAAGGACCATCTTTAATATGGTCTCTATATGGTCTTATAAGTGCTTTACAACGAGTATGTCAATGCATTTTCTTCAGCTAGGCTAGACTTTAGACTCTGTTTTCTCAAAATGGCCAACGCTCACTGTGACGAGGTAATGGGTTAAAAGGCTAAGTCCCTAGGGAAGACTTTAGAAAATTTGCCTTTAGCCCACTTCTCTAGGGTATGGGAGATGAGCAACTTTCCCGGCCCCTTTTCATCTAATAAATTTATATTTGTGCCCGGGTTCTGGCTCGTATGGTTGTAAGAAATACAAGTGGTTGATTTGCTCTAAATGGCAGACAGAAAGAAGTAGGGTTTTACATGAAATTACAAGACTCCCACTCTCATCAGTCTGACCAAAGGGTTCAGGATTATTTGACACTTGTATTTTATTTACTCCCAAAATCTGCATAAGATTATGCAACAATAATAATAAAGCAGCTCAATGGCGCCAAAACAAAATATGGATAAAAAACCCAATGGAATCCGAAAGGATTTACAAGACTTTTGTCTTTCTATAAGGTTCGCCCCATGCCGGAAGGGTTACTAATTATCTTCAGTGTCCGTAGGAAAGTTCAAAGTGATTGGCGCGGTTTTATAAACTTAGCTCTTGGCAAGTTCCTCCGTAGTGATCGGCGAATGCTGGTGTGGCTGGGCTTGCTCGTCAGATGAGAGTAGCTCCCAGTTGTTCCGGTTACGGTTTTGCGGGATGGCACGGTTCAAGCGTGGTCTCCTCGCGGATTCTGGGTGCGGGGCGTCTTGGCGGCGGTCCCGTCTTGGTGCTTGTGAGTCAGGGATGATCTTCCTGCCCACGATGCCCTGCTGATAATCACAGGAGAAGGTGGATGTAGATCTCTATGGCTTAGAGACAAGGGGCTTCAGTCGGCAGGGAATTAGTGAATCCCAACCGGCTAGAAGGCTTCCCTTGTACAATAGCACTAGTTAATAAATAAACTGAATTTCAGTTAACAAACTGAGATCAGTAAAACATAAAAGGTGATCAAGACAACATCACTCTCCATCCAACACCTGGAAAGGAATGGTATCATAAAGTGCAAGATTGCGGCCCATAGGTTTCCTACTAAAAATAGACAAAAGGGTTAGTAGGCATAAACTCCGGTTCTGGTACCAAAAGTGTTCAAGTCAAAAACACACACACACAAATAATCAGTGCACATAAATAGAATAGAATGTTTACCACTTCTTTTCTATAACATATCTATCTACTCCTTATTCATCATTGAACATAGGATCTAGATCAAAACTAGGGTCAAACAAACCAGATCTCAATCACCTGCCATCAATAATACTTACTAGTGGGCTTATTATGACAGGCTGGGAGTGTTGCTCTAGCTACGTTTCAGCGTCTTGTGTGAAAAACTTTTTCTCACCACTCCAATTATAGCCTTCACTTTCAAACAATGAAAGCCTGTCATTGGTTTATAGCAGTCGACACATCACAAGATGATGTTCAAAATGTACAGAACAATCACGCGCCGATTACATCCTTATCACGTGCCGACATTCAAATCCTTCTCGTGATTAGAAAGGACGAGTTGTCTTACAAAGGGAGCCGACTGTTGATATCACTATCTCGTGATGAGGAGGGTAGATAAGAGAGGGGGGGGGTGAAGGGAGATAACCTCTGTAGGGGTTACATGCCGACCGGGGACAAAGAGACAACTCCCTTACTCGGCGTTCTCTTTGATGGTGGATGGCAATTAACGTGGCGGCTGGTCGAGACATGAAAAGGAGAGGGGGGGGAGGGGAGAAGGGGGGGGGGGGTGTAGATAAGAAATAAAGAAAGCGGGTCGCGCGGGACACTTACGTCACACTCACCCTACCAACTTTAAATGTTCATAACTCTGGAAAGAAAAACGATACAAGAATTTTTTTTTTTTTATACTATTAGAAAGAGAATTGTCTGAAGGTTTCAAATGTACAATTTTCTCAGAATGGTCAGTTTGATACTTAATGTCCCTTTCGTGGTGCTAGGTAACATATTTAGGGACAATAGAATAGGCGCAATTGAGATGCACCGGATAGACTTTACGTATAGTCAATGGATCCAGATTGGAACTGTCGTTTGGCTCCGCCCTCCCAAGGCTTGCGGCTAACGAGGGTCGACCTCTATTACCTGCCCTTACTCCACAAACTGTCACGGTCAGTG
>CM065704.1:11962046-11969546 GCA_017654935.2 Phymorhynchus buccinoides
TGGGAGGTGTTTTTTGTTGTTGTTTCTTGGTGTGTTTTTTTGTGGGGTGGGGTGGGGGTCTTTAATTTTGAATTGCTGTTGTGTGGCCATATTTGCCTTGTTGTATTATATTACATGTATATTTTTGTCACTATTGTTGCCAGTTTTGTTGTTGTTTTTACGTTTCTGTTAATCATTTTCTTCATTAATTGTTTATTTGCTTGAGGGCAATAGTGTAAAAAAGCTACCCAGCTTATCTGTTTTACCCTCAATAAAAACATTCGTATTCGTATTCGTATTCGTATTCTCTCAAATGGCATGTTAACTGCTGATGACATTAAAGCACTTTAATTTGTCATCTCTCTCTCTCTCTCTCTCTCTCTCTCTCTCTCTCTCTCTCTCTCTCTCTCTCTCTCTCTCTCTCTCTCTCTCTCTCTCTCTCTCTCTCTCTCTCTCTCTCTCTCTCGCTTCGTTTCTACTTTCCTGTCTCTCTTTTTCCCTTTCCCTATAGGCCTACTCAGAGTAGCACGTGTAGTGTGCCGGGGGCGGACCACATGATTCGTAAGGGGGAAGGGGGTGTTCCGCGGGGAGTCCACAGAGCTGCATAGTTCCTGGGTAAAGGTGTATTGGCCTTGTGGGGGCCCAGGAGGCAACCCCCCTGAAGATTGTGCAATTTAGTGATTATTAAAGCAAACATTGAGCCATTTTCTTAATGTTTATCCAAGTATAAGGTACATGCTTGGGGCGAAGAGAGGGGGGGGGTGTTCGGAAACCCTGGAAACCCCCCTCAGATCCGCCCCTGAGTGTGTGTGGCAAAAGCGATCAGCTACGGTGCAAGCGCGGCGAACCTGGTAAACCCTCCCCAGGGGGTGCCTTGTCAAAGGGTTCGTCCCCTGATCCTGCATTACACGACGAGGACAATGGGCTGTGGCAGCACCCACCCACCAAGCCCCGCGACCGTGACAGTCACAGTCGGCCGCTGCACGTGCAAACCGGAATAATGACAACAACAACAAGACAGCTCGCGCTAGTATTATAATAATGCAGCCAATGACGACGGGAAGCGGCGCGCACTCCGCGGCAGCTACAGGCAATGAGAAGCCAGCTCGCGCGTACGTAGCAATCAGGATGGGAGTCTGCATCTACATGAAACAGTCAATCCAAAAGGCAATACATTCAGGAATACTGTCCTTAAGAGACTACGCCTAATAGGACGCTAATCTCATCATCATCAGGCAATATAACAAAACAGATACGCCAGCCAACATTGACATGAAAATGTTTGTAGTAAATATTGTTATATAAGGCTCTTTCTTAGACTGTACCGCTTCCCTGATTTTCCGAGAGTTTAAATGATCACAATAACATAATTATTTCGGTACAACTTAGGCCATAATCATAACCGGAAATGCGCTTTTGTAATCGGGACTTTAATGCAAGTGACACTTGACTGAAACACATAAGTAATTATCCATTGGGAACCTCTTCTGTTCAGTATAAAGGCTTCCCCACCTCATGTCTCGGCGCCATCATGTGAACGTGCACAGCTGTTCCATCTCATACAAAATCAAGCTTTTTAGTTAAAAGACTGAATCTAGAAATCTTAGATAAAAACTGAACCAAGCTTTTGTTTTTTAACATATTTGGGCTGTATGTTCTTCATTGTATTTTTAATATATTTCTTCAATCAAATTTATGGTAAAAACTTATTTTGTTGAGCAGTTTCATACAACATATTTTTTATTATTTAGTAGAAAATGTTCTTGACTAATGCACTTAGTATCGCAAAATTGCCCATGAGTAAAACTCAAACAATATCCACTGAATATAAATAATTTTGTTACATACTACAACATATTCATTACTGTTATTTATGAAAAGTAACTTATGGTAAACTAAAGTTGGCTTGAAAAAACTTACGAAAATATAGATAAACTAAATGTTGCTCCCGAAACAGCTGTGGAACCTTTCAGTGGTCCAGTAATGGAGCCCTTGTCTCAAATGGTTTTTATCATTGGTTGCCATTAGCCTGTAGTAGGGGCCAACAGGAACACGAGAGCTGTACAATAGATGGTTTTCTACAGTAATGGAAAATCAGGATACAGTTTAGTCCCTTGTGGAAGACATGTGACTCTCAAACGAGGGGTGGGCCTTATATTGGCACCGGCTCTGATGCTGCAGCCAAAGGGATGGGGTCAAAGACTCTAAAAGGGTAAGATGGACTACTTAAGAGTTACGGCGAGCCGGGCTGATAGAGTTATCGTTAGTGGGGTAGTTACACCATTCACAATGGCGGCTATACAAAGTATAGCTGACTCATGAAAAGATAACTCTCTCAGGTTTGAAAAAAAAAGTGATCTAACCTAAATGTGTCACGTTTAAAAGGGACATAACCAGTGTTTCTGTCCTCACTACTCATATAGGGAAAAGGGACCGGATGTTAGTCTTTTCTTTTCAGTGTCTTTGATGGGGTTGGCCCTTTGGGGGGACCTTCCCCAACACCAGCAGTCCTCAAATCCCTTTAGCCGAGAGAGTGGGGGTGTATCCTGGGCAAGGCATCTCCACCGTAAACAAATTCTAGCCCCGCCCCGCCCCGCCGGAATAGCATCTGCCCCCTCCCTCTGCTATCTGGCAGTCATGGTCGGAAACGACTGCTGGCCTACATAATGGTGCCAATGGTGTCATAAGGGCGATGGTCGGAGTACATTTTGTAAAGGGGGGTAGGCTAACAAAACCAAACAACAATATGTCACCCTATGTTCAATGGTCAATTTAGGACGATGATTTGACCGCCAGGGGGCAGTCAAACCAGTAGGGGCTTAGCGCGCGATATTCTTAGTTGGGCGTAGTGAGAGAGAGAGAGAGAGAGAGAGAGAGAGAGAGAGAGAGAGAGAGAGGCAGAGAGAGAGAGAGAGAGGGAGGGAGATGAGTAAGGAGATGAGTTCCTCCCTCTCTCTCTCTCTCACTACGCCCAACTAAGTATGTCGCGCGCTAAGCCCCCTACTGGTTTGACTGCCCCCTGGCGGTCAAATGCGCGTCCGAAGTTGCTCATTAGGCCTAACGCGCTAAAGAACTAACCCACACGCATTGAATACCTACCCGTTTCCGGGTAACCTCGCAAGAGCTTTTCTTCAAACCCACTTGACACAGACTTCACACCCATTTTACATCATAAATACAACACGCTATCTTCAACCCCCACACCTTCTTTTCTTTATTTTCTTTTCTTTATTTCTTTTTAAAGCCTTCGAGGCCTCCGGTAATGACATGCAGATAAATATTTACGTAAAAGTGTGTGTAGCCGAGGTCGTCAGTCACCATCTCACCCCGCCGCCATTTTTCCGCCCCACAATGCACTCAAACGATGCTCCATTGCTTGGCGTCTACAAGAGTGGGGAGTTTATGACTCTTGGTTGTAATAAAGAACTGAAGTTGAGGCAAGGAAATAAAAAAAAACTAGGCGGATAAGGACTGACAGTGGGGTAAGGTTTGTAAGGGGAAGGAAAAGGATAAAGCTGGAAATCCACATCCACGTCACGGCAGCTTTTTTGTCGTTGTCGTCCTAGGTTTCCGTGACGAAACCCGAAGTTTTTAATCCATGCAAACGGAACCGGCACGCCGCCTTTTCTGTTTGAAAGAGATGGTACCCTACCTATCCAAACACGACCGTGACCCCCCCCCCCCCCCCCCCCCCCCCCCCCCCCCTTTCCATAGCTGACCCGAGGCATTTTTCTTCTCAGATTTCATGGTGCCGTCCCTATTTCGTGGACGGCAACGGTAGAATTCGCTACATGCTCCGAAAACTCCTGCCGTCGACGGTACCGGTGACTTGCCGTTGCCGTTTCGTGTCTTCTGGATTCTTCTTCTTCTCCTTGCAGTAGACAACCGCCATCATCTTTGTGATGGTTCTGTTGTGTGTAAAAACTGGGGACTTCGGTCATGTAGATAAGATATCTGTACACAGTTATAATTTCCTTGACCGCCCAGATGATCGGCTTGAATGGCTGGGGGAAAGATGGGACAAGTTGGAAGTAGGATTGGGGAATACTGGAGGGAAATGAGTGGGGCAGGGTCAAAGAGGGAGGGAGGGGGATTGGGGGTGGGGGGTGTAGGAGGGGGGAGGGGAGGGGCGCTGTTTAGATCCGGGACTTGAAGCTCTTCACCGAGGCCGATGATACTGCCCTAGAAATTTAATTTGAACGATTTAAACACGACATAATCTTTGCCTTTGTCGTTGCCGTCGCCGTGCCGTTTTCGTCGATCTGGATTTCTTCCAGCTTTTAAAAGAATAAAAAAAAGAAACCTGAAGAAGAGGGCCTATTGCATATCCGTTACCCCTTTAACACAACAACTGTTCCCCAAACGGGCCCATACATCACGTCAGCTAGTAGTAGTAGACCTGCGAGTTTGTGTTGGGGTGAGTTACGAGATGGGGCCGATTATCGCCAGCTTTACGATACAAACAGAGTAGGGGGTGCCGTCCACTTCGCCTAAGCGCGTTTCGCCTACTCTTTGATGCAGAGTAGGGGGAGCCGTCCACTTCGGCTAAGCGCGTTTCGCCTACTCTTTGATGCAGAGTAGGTGGTGCCGTCCACTTCGTCTAAGCGCGTTTCGCCTACTCTTTGATGCAGAGTAGGGGGAGCCGTCCACTTCGCCTAAGCGCGTTTCGCCTACTCTTTGATGCAGAGTAGGTGGTGCCGTCCACTTCGCCTAAGCGCGTTTCGCCTACTCTTTGATGCAGAGTAGGGGGAGCCGTCCACTTCGCCTAAGCGCGTCTCGCCTACTCTTTGATGCACGTGATCTGCCGCTTCATTTGCATGTATGTTATTGTGTCGGCTGTGTCGTTTCGCCCACGCTGAGTGGTCTCGTTTCGCCCACCCCTCTCTCTCTCTCTCTCTCTCTCTCTCTCTCTCTCTCTCTCTCTCTCTCTCTCTCTCTCTCTCTCTCTCTCTCTCTCTCTCTCTCTCTCTCTCTCTCTCTCTCTCTTCCTCTCTCTCTTAGTATTTGCCAGAGACTGAGATGACTACTGGGTTAGTAACAGTTAGAAAAAAAGTTGTAGGATGTCATCATATTCATTTAGACAGTAGCAATAACCACGAGAATCATACCTCGCAAATGTCACAGTTTTGGGTGCAGTTGTAAAGGTGGATCGGCCCGTTAAAGGTGAACCCTGACGGATGAGTTTTTGAAAAAAACCACGTCGAGATATCCAGAAAGACAGCCTTTTCAAGGATCGGAACACTCACTTTGCGTTGGACTGTAGAGGGGAAGTATTGTTTTTATTTTGATCTTGATGTTTTTTTGCTCCTGCTGTTGTCTGCGTTTTGCTCCTTTTGCTATATTTGCTGTTTGTCTATGTTGATAAAGGCGCATTCGCCGAAATATCCAGTCGTTTGTTTTTTCTCTTGTGAATAAAATAACGTCACTTTGCACTTGTCGTGTAGTTGTTTGTTTGTTGTATGTTCCAGTGACGTTGCAGTCTGTTTCAGTTTTTTTTTTTTTTTTTTTTTTTTTTTTTTTTTAGAAATTAAACCGTCAAAACGGCGATTCCTCCTTGGCGGAGACGCCGGAGAGAGTAGCCATTTTGGATGGGGTGGGTGGTCACTCATTGTGGTTGAAGCGTTTTCTTTTTTTGCAGTGCAGTAAAAATAATAATTTGAGCTATTTCCTTTGTTGTGAGCGAAACTCCTTTAGATAAACTGTATAACATTTAACAAAAAATAAAATAAAAAGGCTTGTACTGCGAAAATTTCGTTCAAACGATTTGGTCTAAACGCAGGCGGCCATTAGAAAAGAGACGTCACGCGCCTTCTCTTTGGGTGAAAGAATTTGACCTCCAGCACCTCCGCCAAGGAGGAATCGCCAATGTGACGGTTTGATTTCTAGGAAACCAGAGCAAAGGGAGTGTTGCAATCTCTGTAAAGGGTGTTTTCCTGGTGATCTCGACGTGTTTCTTGCAAAAACACATCCGTCAGAGTGCCCCTTTAAGAATATGATAACCACTGTTCTATGAAGAAACCAAACCAAACTGAACCAGGGCATTAGGGCAGCAAGACTGAAAACAAATCCCGGAAAATAAAATAAAACCCCAAAAAATTTCAGTCAGACGGAGACAGTAACAGAATAGGCTTACAATGACATGGTGGTTTCTGTAAGGGCCTGTCACACTGCATACGATTCGATCTCGATACGATCCGAGTGTTACATTATTTTGTGAGGCATGATTCTCGTGAAATTCTACTGTCTTAAAAAAAACCTTCTGCTAAGTTATGTTCACTAGTATTTGTATCTAGTCACCCCCTCGCAAACATCGTCACAATCGGATCGTATTGAGGTCGAATCGTATGCAGTGTGGCCGGCCTTTTACCCAGTTTTCCCACGAAGTGTGAATACAATAATGATACAGTGTATTATAAGAGATACCTCAGGAAGAACACAGACTTGAAATAATGCGCATCATAAATGTACAGATGACAGTCGGTTTTTTGTTTTTTAGGGGGGGCTGTGGATTTTAAGATTAAAGTTGATCGGAGTGGGTGTGGGGGTAGGGGGGGGGGGGGGGGGGGGGGGGGGGGGGGGGGGGGGGGGGGGGGGGGGGGGGGGGGGGGGGGGGGGGGGGGGGGGGGGAGGGGGAGGATGGGGGGGGGGGGGGGGGGGGGGGGGGCGGGGGGGGGGGGGGGGGGGAGGCGGGGGGGGAACAGGGGAAAAAAAGAGGGGGGGGGTTGAAAGAGGGGGGGGGGGGGGGGGGGGGGGGCGTGGGGGGGGACTTAGGGTGGGGAATATTATTAATTAGGAAAACAGAGAAACAGGGGTGAACAAATCGGAAATGAGGGACGGTTCGAGAGTATGAAGGGGGTGGTATGACATTTGTTACTAAAGACCCCACCACGTCACGAGTCAGAAAATCACGGTTTTCAACGCGTAACTTTTTCCTCTGTTAATAGCTGGTAAGAAATCTTACAAAATCGTCCCAGCATAACAGGGAATGTGACGGGAACGTGGACGTGGGGGCTCTATTTATGAAGAAAACACTGATACCACCCACCACGATTAGAGTTCCCTTGTTGTTGTGTGTTTTCTTGGTGCAGCCGTGACCCGAGAACATAATACCATTTCAAAGTGAGTGTCCTGCTCACTTTATAAACTGATGTTTTAGTTTTCAATTTGGGGACACTTCAAAGTGAGGCTGCTCTTTTTAAAACTCCGATGTTCACCGGATTCGTTTTCAATTTGGGGACATTAGTAGAGGGAGTCAAACCTGGTCAAAACAAAGATTTCTTACCAGCTATAAGAGGGAAAACACGTGAAACTCGTGATTTTTACACGTGACCTGGTGGTTCTTTAAAGGTATATTAAAAACAAAAACGGAGAGGGGTTAAGTGTATGTGGGTTTTTTTTAAATTGGAATTGACGTGTTTGTTTATGTATTTATTTATTTAGTTCTTTAGTTTTATCAAGTTAATAAAGAAATACTGTCAAAGGCAACGCTGACAACCACTCCCAAAGATTTGTTTTGGTTTT
>CM065704.1:11982046-11984546 GCA_017654935.2 Phymorhynchus buccinoides
TTCTTCTGTGACATACATAAAACAAGGTCTATCCTTACTTCCCAAAACTAAGACAATAGGGTATTTGGATAATAGACCCCAATTTGATGCCTTTTAGTGATATAGGTGTTAAATCACTGTGGTGCTAAAATGCGACTTTGGCGGTGAAAGGGTTAATTCCACAAAAAAACGTTTTCGACGGAGACTCCAAACAAAACCGAAACAAGGACAGCATGACTATATTAATATTATGATGTGGACAGTGACTAAGATCACTAAGATCTACTGAATTCGTGCATGGTATAACACATTTTGCTGTGCTTTGTTTTCGCCGTTCACTTTATGCGGTTGTTGTCGTTGTGGTGGTGTTGGTGGGAGGGAGGAGAGGAGAGGGTGTGTGTGTAGTCGTCATGCTTCTGGTGGTTCCAGTCATTCAGCCTTACTTCCCTCCTTTTCAGCGGTCACAGGTAAGAAGAAAAAACCACTAACAGTAAAATCCGGCGCCCACACGGCGTGTACAGTCGTATGGGGATGCGACGCGATTGTGTCACGTCGGTCATGCTGAACGTGAAATAATTATTCCGTCTAGAATAATTCTGCCATTATTATTATTCTTTTTTCTTCTCTTCTTCTTCTTCTTAACGTTAACTTTACACATTACACAAAGTTAACGTTAACTGGTTTTGTTTCTGAGGTTCACAAATACAGACATTGGACACAGAAAAGTTTTATCAAAGCAAATTATATGCCTTACCTAGCTAGCTAGTAAGCTATCTGCAGTATCGACTCCAGCTGCTTGCAATTTCATCGGATAACGGCAACGGCAAGCGGCCATTTTGTCTGGACTTGTTTTCATTTATAACCCGAACCCTAACCCTAATCCTAACCCTATCCCTATCTAACCCTATTCCGACCTGGAGAAATGGATAGGAGCAGCTCAGTGAGTTCATAACTTGAAAAACAAATCATTGGCGTCGATACTGCGGATAGCGTTCTCTCGGGACAAAACATGATTGCCGATAATCGGTTATTTGACAAGCTCTCGCGCGGTTTTACTCTCGTCACCCAAATCGGGTTAAAATAATAATGCCAACTCGGTATGGCAGCATTCCATTTTTTTTAAAAGAGTCCTGGAGATGATGAAGAAGTGTGGTAGTGTGTCATCTTCCTGCAGGGGAAATGGGTCAGTGGTTTCACGGGGGGTTTCGGATGAAAGGTTTACAGTCGGCACCTGTCTTGTTAGCAACAATGAGTGCCGTGGACTTTTCTCTCTCTTTGTCTCTGTCTGAATAAATGATAATGTAATGTCAGTGGTTTTGACAATCCGTTTGTATCGCGTGTCTTAAATTATTGTATCACCCCCACGTCCCTTACCGCTCTGTCTTTGTCTCTGTCTGTCTGTCTGTGTCTCTCTCTCTCTCTCTCTCTCTCTCTCTCTCTCTCTCTCTCTCTCTCTCTCTCTCTCTCTCTCTCTCTCTCTCTCTCTCTCTCTCTCTCTCTCTCTCTCTCTCTCTCCCTCTTTCTCCATCCCTCTCTCTCTCTTTCTCTCTTTCTCTCTGTCTCTCTGTCTCTCTCTCTCTCTCTCTCTCTCCCTCTCTCTCTGTCTCCCTCCATCTCTCTCTCTCTCTCTCTCCCTCTCTCCTCCCTCCATCTCTCTCTCTCTCTCTCTCTCCCTCCCCCCCCCTCTCTCTCTTTCTCCCTTTGTCTCTGTCTGTCTGTCTCTCTCTCTCTCCCCCTCTCTCTCCCCCCCTCTCTCTCTCCTCTCTCTCTCTCTCTCTCTCTCTCTCTCTCTCTCTCTCTCTCTCTCTCTCTCTCTCTGTTCTGTCTTCTCTCTCTCTCTCTCTCTCTCTCTCTCTCTCTCTCTCTCTCTCTCTCTCTCTCTCTCTCTCTCTCTCTCTCTCTCTCTCTCTCCTCCTCATTTCTCTGTCTCTGTCTCTGTCTGTCTGTCTCTCTCTCTCTCTCTCTCTCACCTCTCTCTCCCCCCCCCTCTCTCTCTCTCTCTCTCTCTCTCTCTCTCTCTCTCTCTCTCTCTCTCTCTCTCTCTCTCTCTCTCTCTCTCTCTCTCTCTCGCTCACTGTATGTGCGTGTTTGTGTGTGGTAAAGCCTGTATATATCTCTCTCACTCACTCACTCACCTATTTATTTCTTGATGCTCTAGCGCACACAATCACACACACACACACACACACACACACACACACACACACACACACACACACACACACACACACACACACACACACAAACACACACACACACATCAACACACACCCATCAACACACACTTTTAACATGCGTACGTTGCTACTGGCTGTCAGTAGTAACCAATTGGTTTGTACTCGGTATACCTTGTAAGTGTTGCAAACGAAGTTTAGTCGTGCTCCGGGAGTAATCTACTAGATACAAGTACGCCGTTTGTTAGGCTCGGTGTACATCTTGTGTTCCGGCTAATACAAGGCATCTGTTTTGTTTCATTCTGTGTTTTTCTCACACCTGTTGCCATGTCATTCACACCGACTGG
>CM065704.1:11994546-11997046 GCA_017654935.2 Phymorhynchus buccinoides
TCTGTCTCTGTCTCTCTGTCTCTCTCTCTCTCTCTCTCTCTCTCTCTCTCTCTCTCTCTCTCTGTCTGTCTGTCTCTCTGTCTCTCTCTCTCTCTCTCTCTCTCTCTCTCTCTCTCTCTCTCTCTCTCTCTCTCTCTCTCTCTCTCTCTCTCTCTCTCTCTCTCTCTCTCTCTCTCTCTCCGTTTCTCTCTCTATCCGTTTCTCTCCATCTCTGTAAGTACTATGCTCGCTTATAATGGAGTTCTTTGTGCTGATGATTTGCTGTTGTTTTTCCTTTTGTAACCCACTCCCCTCTGACATGGGCAGAAGGCCTGGATCAGTAAACATGAATTGTGTGAATTGTGAATTTCTACATCTGTCTCTATTTGCGTCTCTTTTATTTGTTTTTGTCTTTCTTTCTATAAATATTGACTTGATTTCTGTTGTTGGTTGTTACTTTTGCTGGTTCAGTGTTCTTCTTCTACTTCCTTTTCTGTGCTCATGCTTTGTTCATCCTCTCTCTTTCTTTCTTTCTTCTCTCCCCATGCCCTATTTTATTTTCTGCTCTGTGCGCGCGCGTGTGTATGTGTGTGTGTGTGTGTGTGTGTGTGTGTGTGTGTGTGTGCGTGCGTGTGCGTGCGTATGTGCGTGCGTATGTGCGTGCTTGTATGTGTGTCTATGTGTGTTGTATGTGCGCGCGCTCGCACGCATGCGCGTGTGTGCGCATGTCAGTGTAAGTGCGCGCCCATTCCTACACACACGTTTCCTCCATTTTTCATAATCGTGGTGGGTAGCCTAAAACGGACAAGACAGGAGTGATATGTAGTGTCTCTGGTATGCCCCACCCCCACCCTCACCCCCACAAATATAACAAGTAAAACATGTAGATGGATGAATGGGCGAAAACCATGGAAGCATTATCATGTAGTTATGAATTATAGTCTCCCGGAGAGCTGGCTCGACCCCCACCCCCCCTCCCGTCCCGTTCTTTTACCCCCACCCCCACCCCCATGACCCCTCCACCACCATCACCACCATGCACTTTAGTCACCCCCTTCATGTCTACGACCCTCAATCTCCCAAGTCTGTTGCTTTCGGTTTTAAGAAGAAAAAAAGTTTAATAATCCTCTAATCCTAACCCTATCTCTCTTTAGAAAAAAACAAAAAGCTCATGTTTACGACCCTCAATCTCCCAAGTCTGCTGCTTTCGGTTTTAAGAAAATAATCCGGTAAAGGTAAAGATGTGCCCCCTCCCCCTCCCCTGCATTTCTCGGTTAATTCCATTTTTTCCGTTTTTGCCTTTCTTACCAAACATAAAGCATAAAGCATAAAGCTGTATTTTATGAACATTTTCAGCTAATTATCTTTTTGGAATACTAACCCTAACCCTAACCCTAACCACCCCCCACCCACACCCCTATAAGACGGGAAAACGCAATGAACCACAACTCTATTTTTATGTTAAACTAGCGCAACGCCGAGTCCCAGTAACGCCTAGTAACGGTAACGCCTAGTAACGGTAACGCCTAGTAACGGTAACACCAAGTACTGGTAACGCCGAGTACAGCAAATTTGAAGCGATTCGGTTAAGAAACAGCGGAGTCGTATAGCGCGCGCGTTTCTGAACCGATTCGCTTCCGGGTTGGTACACGGATAGTCACCCTCCCCGGTGATCTTCCTGCCAAATTCGAAGGCAATCGGTTCAGAAACACAGGAGATACGGGCGCCGAGAGTCCGGCGGATACGCGTTTCGCGCATTTGCCGAACCGCGCAAATGACACGGCCGCCTCGGTTGCCGTTGCCATCGCCCCGTCAGGGCTCACAGCAAATTTGAAGCGATTCGGTCGAAAAACGGCGGAGTTATAAGGCCCGTTTTGTGTTTCAGACAGACAGACACACACACACACACACACGGACACTTGGCTTATTACTATATGATGCTCATGTTTACGACCCTCAATCTCCCAAGTCTGCTGCTTTCGGTTTAAAGAAAATAATCCTCTAATCCAAACCCCGTCTCTCTTAAAAACAATTTTTTTAAACAGCTCATGTTTACGACCCTCAATCTCCCAAGTCTGCTACTTTCGGTTTTACGAAAATAATCATCTAATCCTAACCCTATCTCTCTTTTAAAACATATATCAAATAATGCTCATGTTTACGACCCTCAATCTCCCAAGTCTGCTGCTTTCGGTTTAAAGACAATAATCATATAATTATGACCCTATCAAGGTGGCAGAATCTTGGTTCTTCGTGAAATGGAAAACAAAAAGTAACCCCCGAAGGTGATGATGATGGGCCCGGACCCAAAGAGATGAACCAGCCACACCTGCCCTATGAACACGAGAGCAGCCCCGCATGCTCCACCCAGCCCTTGGGGAAGTCCGTGTTGCGTTACTTGGGGACCAGACACACTCACACACACGCACACGCCCGCACGCATTCACGCACGCGCGCGCACGCACGCACACGCACACACGCACACACGCACACACGCACACACACAAACACACACACACAC
>CM065704.1:11999546-12002046 GCA_017654935.2 Phymorhynchus buccinoides
ACAGACAGACAGAGACAGACAGAAACAGAGTGAGGAGACAGAGTGAGAAACAGAGAGTGAGAGACAGAGAGAGAGAGAGAGAGAGAGAGAGAGAGAGAGAGAGAGAGAGAGAGAGAGAGAGAGAGAGAGAGAGAGAGAGAGAGAGAGAGAGAGAGAGACAGACAGACAGACAGACAGACAGACAGACAGACAGACAAACAGAGACAGAGTGAGAAACAGAGAGTGAGAAACAGAGTGAGAGAGATAGAGACAGACAGACAGACAGAGACAGAGTGAGAAACAGAGAGTGAGAAGCAGAGTGAGAGAGAGAGAGAGAGAGAGAGAGAGAGAGAGAGAGAGAGAGAGAGAGAGAGAGAGAGAGAGAGAGAGAGAGAGAGAGATACACAGACAGACAGACAGACAGACAGACAGACAGACAGACAGATACAGAGTGAGAAACAGAGAGTGAGAAGCAGTGTGAGAGAGAGAGAGAGAGACAGAGACAGAGAGACAGAGATATGTCATAATGTCACAATAATAAAAACAAGTGGCATGCGCATATTATGGGAAATTATACGAAATGAAATGAGATAGTGGGGCTATGCAATTTCACCCCCAGAACAATAGAACTTCAACGAGATGAATGACTAACGACCATGCCGGTATTGATTCAGCTTTCCTTAAAGGGCCTGCTACACTACATACGATTCGATGTTAATATATAATGCGATGCGATTGTGACGATGCGAGCATTGATTCACGTGAAATTCTGCATTGGGTCTACTTGAGTATATATGTTAAAATTTGATAAAAACCTTTTTGTCCAAATGTCTTTATAATCGAACATTAGAATCAAGACCAGTTACAAGAACTTGCAATCTTGATCTATGTTCTAAAAAACATAGAGTGCTAGTTTAGTTTTTCCTCCTTTTTTAGGGGAGGCAAGACAGAGCCCAGTCCACGACAGCTGTTTCGATCCATGAGGATCTCGTCAGGTGAACGTATATAATTTTTAATTATATAGAGCGAAAGTAGTAGATTTTTTTTTTTTTTTAGACGGAAGTGTTTCACGTGAATCATGACTCTCATCGTCACAATCGCATCGCATTGACAGCGAATCGTATGTAGTGTGGCGGGTCCTTGTATTGGTATGATGGCCGTGATAAATTATTACTAAATAATGGCTACTGTTACGTTCATTTCATTAAACAATGCAGGCTGTTGCTGCATTTCAGAAGAGAAAAAAAAAGGAAAAGCATCGGGCATGCATCATCGATGTGTGTGTGTGTGTGTGTGTGTGTGTGTGTGTGTGTGTGTGTGTGTGTGTGTGTGTGTGTGTGTGTGTGTGTGTGTGCACGCTTGCGCGCGCGTGAAAGTCAAAGTCAAAATTTTATTTGAACATGGACATTGGATAAGTAAACATACATGATTGTGTGTTTGTGTGTTGTGTGTGTGTGTGTGTGTGCGTGTGCGTGTGCGTGTGCGTGTGTGCGTGTGCGCGTGCGTGCGTGCGTTTGTGTGTGTGTGTACGCGTGTGCGTGTGCGTGCGTGCGTGCGTGTGTGTGTGTGCGTGTGCGTACGTACGTGCGTGCGTGCGTGCGTGTGTGTATGTTTGAGTTTATATAATAGACTCGAATAGGCTTGAGTGGGGTGGTTGTTGTTTTTATTTGTTTTTTGTTTTGTTTTCAAAACAACACGCGATGTTTTAAAAGCACTAATTCTAGTCTAGTCCCTCTCGCGCAGATGTTCCACCCCCCACCCCCCTTGTGCATTCGTTCCTTTATTCATCCATTCATCCACGCGTTCATTCATTCATTATGCATCCCAATCTGTCTTCTTGTTTAGCCATGCTGGGTTGGCAAACACAATGCTTGCATCGTTCGTGCGACACATCTGTTTTTTTTACCCAGTCAGCTTGGTTCCTGTGCGCGCACGCGCACGTGCATACATAGACGCACACACTCCTTGATTCGCATGCTCTCGCGCGCGCGCGAGCGCGCTCGCGCACACACGAAAGGCACTCGTGCATCCAAGCTCACACACTTATGCACATATATACACACACACACACACACGCATGCACAGAAACGTGCGAGCATACATAATAAACACATACACAGTCACAGAGACAGACAGACAGGCACACATGCGCGCACACGCACGCACACGCACACACACACACACGCACACGCACACGCGCGCGCGCGCGCACACATACACTCAAACATAGACGCACGCATTAATACACACACGTACGCATACACACAAGCTCACTCACAAACACTCACACACACACACACACACACACACACGCACGCGCGCACGCACGCACGCACGCACGCACGCACGCACGCACGCACTCACGCACGCACGCGCACGCACACGCACACACGCACACACACACATTGCACACCAGTAGGTTTCCGCCACCGGCTGTTCTGTTTAATGTACTGTTAAGTGAGTCAGTGCGCTGCTTATTACACACGCCGTAATACTGCTGTAAAGCTGCTGCAAGCTTGCG
>CM065704.1:12007046-12012046 GCA_017654935.2 Phymorhynchus buccinoides
GACACTGTCCGTTGGAATGCGCACGCCGGTGGGGGTGGGGGGGGGGAGCCATATATAATTATCTTCTCTTTTTTTAAAATTAACAAAGGTGTGTTAATCAAAACATTTGCTAAAACTAAATGGGAAAGAAAGTGGGGGCTGGGGTGTGGGGGGTGGAGGTGGGGGTTGGGGGGTTGGGAGGGTGCACGGTGTGAGATTTTGAGTCCCTAAAGTTACGTACTACCCCCCCCCCCCCCCACACACACACACACACACACGCACACGCGCGCAACACACATATAGAGGAGAGAGAGAGAGAGAGAGAGGAGAGAGAGAGAGAGAGAGAGAGAGAGAGAGAGAGAGAGAGAGAGAGAGAGAGAGAGAGAGAGAGAGAGAGAGAGAGAAGAGAGAGAGAGAGAGAGAGAGAGAGAGAGAGTTGGTGAAAGCCAGAGGAAACTATCCCAACAGGAAGCAGAAACCACAACACAAAAGCCTGATAGCATTTTCTGGCATAATAATAATATGACTCCCGAGATAGGATGTACTTTACACACACACTCCCCCCCCCCCCCCTCTCCCCTGATGGGACTTTCTGGCATAGAACTTTAGAGTCCTATATAACAGGGCGGGTGTTGGCCACTTGGCAAGACAAAGAGTAATGGCGTAGAATTGTTCCAGTGGTGACATTTGATTTCCTCTTCCATTACCTTCTATTTCAAATTACTGCTGCCTGCAACACACCCACCCTACCAGCCACTTTACTGTGATTGATGCGCGCGCACACGCACACGGCACGCGCGAGCGCGTGCGCAAACACACATGCATACGCGCGCCTATTTACGCATACACACACACACACAGACGCGTGCGCGCACACGCATACACATCGTCAGAGGAAGCGAGAGAGAGAGAGAGAGAACAAGAACAAGAACAACATTTTAATGAACCGGGTCATATGCCCATGTCAAAGGGAACAGTTGGAAGGGAACATTGTTAAATCAAACAAACAAACAAGGGGGGAAATCCAGATCGAACGAGAGATGTAATTCAAAGCTTCAACTAGTAGCAGCCCCGCAGCAGCATTTTCGGCTCCAGTGAACTTGACCCGGCTTTGACAATGACCTTCATTAAGCGCATAGAGCTGTATAAGGTAATGCGCTAAATATGTTTGTACACATGTATGTAATTGTATACCTACGTATGTAGGCACGTATGCATGCATGTAGGTATGCATATAATGCATTTATGACGAATGTGTATGTGTGTGTGTGTGTGTGCGCGCGCGCGCGCGCGTGTGTGTGTGTGTGTGTGTGTGTGTGTGTGTGTGTGTGTTGTTGTTGTTGTTGTTCTTTAAGTTAACGTCTTTTCACTTAGAAGTGATATTAGACATATGTGTGTGTGTGTGTGTGTGGTGTGTGTGTGTGTGTGTGTGTGCATGTCTGTCTGTCTGTCTGTCTGTCTACGAATGGGGGGGGGGGGGGGGGGGGGTTGAGGTAGAAATAAAAGTAGATATGAAGTAGATTGCTGCGCAGGTGGGATTCCGATTGTAGAAACTGCACGCGCAGAAAGGCCAGGGCATTAATATTATCGAGGGTTGGCACTATCAGTGGGTGACATTTTCCCTCCCCTGCCAAATGAACTTGCACCTCCCCCCACCCCTCCCTCCCTTGCTCCCCCCCTCCCATCACACTACATTTTTCAACCCCTTTACTTAACCTCTCCAGTTGCCCCACGCGCGCGCGCGCGCTCACACACACACACACACAAACACACGCACCACCACCACCAACAACAACATACAGTATTTATACGGTACTGAATGTTGATATAAATTATACCAAAGCGCGCGCGCACACACGCACGCACACGCACGCACGCACACGCACGCACGCACACGCACACGCACACGCACACGCACGCACACACACACACACACACACACACACACACACACACACACACACGCGTTTTAGCATTCATAGCGCATTCAAACAAAAACTGACGCAATACAAAGCAACACACACGGATGACACTCACACACACACACGCGCGCGCGCGCGCGCGTTGATTGCTTCACTGATTGATCGATAGATTGATTGATAGATTGATTGATCAATTGATTGATTGATTGATTGACTAATCGATTGATAGATAGATTAATGCATCGGTTGGTTGATTGATTGATTGATTGACTGACTGATCGATTGATTGATTGATGTCTTGTTGCAGAGGGTCCTGCCATGGCCGTAGTGGTCAAGGGGACAGTGTGGTGGTCAGTGGGGGTGACCGTGGTGCTGGTTCTCCTCCTGCAGCAGCTGCCCACTGGAGTCTGGGCCAGCGGTATGTAACGCTTCTCTGTCTCTACACTTCTTCTTCTTGGTTTAAACAATGTTAGTAGGTCCACAGTCCCCCGGCGGGGATACCGGGGGGTCTTTTGTATAAATAGTTCCCCCACCTTCTGGAAGTTCTGTGCCTGTAACTTCCTCTTTTCTGTCACTCTCTTTGACTCTGCCTTTTCCCTTTGCTTACTGTCATCTACTATCTTTCTGCCTTTACCGGGTCCATTCTCCTGCCTTTCTTTCACGAAACACTTTCAAAAACCATTTCCCCCTACCAGCCGAAGTCGGACTTGCTGGGCCTAACTATTTCTTAGTTAGGCGCATAACGGCAGCATGAAGAAGAAGAAGAAGGAGAAGGTCCACAGTACATGAACAAACATAGATAATAATAAACATATCAGCAGCAACAAGCTAGAAGCTTATATTAATTGTGCCATCTTTACATAGACAAATTATGGTTTGACGACTGTTGAACACAGATAAAGTAGATAGAAACGTCAATATTGACTGACATCTGCTGTACTTCTTCTTCTTCTTCTTCTTCTTCTTCTTCTTCTTCTTCTTCTTCTTCTTCTTCTTCTTCTTCTTCTTCTTCTTCTTCTTCTTCTTCTTCTTCTTCGTCTTCCATCGCACAGTTTCCTGTCAATTATGAGCGCAAATGCCGTTATGCGCCTAACTAAGAAATAGTTAGGCCCAGCAAGTCCCGACTGACTTCGGCTGGAGGAAATCTTTTGGGAAAAAAATGTATTGAGAAAAAAAAGAAGGTAAGAGAATGTACCGGTTAGGCAGACATATACTAGACGACAGTAAGCAAAAGGGAAAAGGCAGAGTCAAGGAGAGTGAGAGATTATAGGAAGTTACCTGCACAGAACTTTCATGATGATGAATTTAAGTTTTACGTCCTCTCGACTGGGAAGGCACATATGGGAACATCACAGAACTTTCAGAAAGTGGAAGAACTATTTATACCCTCCCCCCCCCCCCCCCCGGTATCCCCACGGGGGAGGGGGGGAGGAGACGCGGGGGACTATCTATCTCTATAAACATTCGATTCACTTGCTGTGTGTGTGCGTATAGATATATATATATATATATATATGTGTGTGTGTGTGTGTGTGTGTGTGTGTGTGTGTGTGTGTGTGTGTGTGTGTGTGTGTGCGTGCGTGTGCGTGTGTGAGTGTGTGTGTGTGCGTGTGCGTGTATGTGCGTGCGTGCGTGTGTGTGTGTGTGCGTGCGCGCGCGCGTGTGTGTGTGTGTGCGTGCGTGTGTGCGTGTGTTCGTGCGTGTGTGTGTGTGTGTGTGTGTGTGTGTGTGTGTGTGTGTGTGTGTGTGTGTGTGTGTGTGTGTGTGTGTGTGTGTGTGTGTGTGTGTGTGTGTGTGAACGTGCACATGTAAGAGGGGGCGGGGAGGGGTGTGTGAAACGGGAACAGGCACGAGCGAGATTAAAATTTAAGATTAACATTATAGCCCCGTCGACAACTACGGCCGTGCCAGGGCTTTCAGCACGTTAAATCTGACTACGAATATTAAAACAGGCTAGAAAAACATGAGGTAAAACAAAACCCCAGTCAAAGTTTAAAGTTAAGATAATTACGTAGTTCAAAAATTGTCAATGTATTTGAAAAATTACAAACCTACCAAGTAAAGCCTATCCAATTCTTAATTAAAAAAATCCATCAATCAATCAATCAATATGTATTAATATCCCCATTAACATGAACAAAGAATTTGTGTTTGCTGTCACATTAAAACATACAATAAAACACAATGCACACGAGAAGTAACATATTACAGATATGAGTAAAGCTTATACAGGCACAACGACACACACACACACACTTACAATCGATAATCTATATCAAATATTTAAAAACATATCAACCTCCTCGAAGGGACAAGCAAAGACCAGTAGCTAGAGAAATACAAGATAATCATTATATAATAGTCGATGGGTAAAGGTGGGGATGGGCGGGGGTATAATTACTATATGATGCAGATGGGTTGAGGGGGTAGGTTACGAAGGTGGTGGGGTAGGGGGAGAAGGTAGGGGTGTGGGGGGTGGGGGGAAGCATGTAAAGATGGGGTCAAGTCGGTGTGCCGTGCGTCAGACAATAAAGACTGTTGTGGTGGTGGCTGGTGTACCCACCACCCCCTTCGCTCCTCTCCTCCATCCCCAACCCTTTTCCCTGTACCCCCCTTTTTGCTTATGTATCTGGCATTTGCAGGAGGGGCTTAGCGCGTGGCGTACTCCTTTCTTCTCTCTCTGACCCCCCCACCCCCTCCACCCCCCACCCCCACCACTCCACACACATCCACCCCCGCCCCTCCAACCTGCATACTCTATTCGGTTTTTCAAAAAAAGAAACGCCAAACGTGTCAGACGCCCGTTTTCAGTACGTGACCTACTGTTTGTAAAAAAAACCTTTTGTTCAATTCGGGACTTTCCTGGTGTTGCACTGCCCCCGGGCATTGCCTCCAGGATCGTTCCCACCATCTTTATATCTGCTAATGTCCCATTTGTGTCTGTTCCAAACCGCAGGAGGACGTTGAGCACAATTTCGTTCCATTGATCAAAAGTTGTAACGTACTAATACCTAGATGCCGCTGAAGACCCCCAACACGTCATCACAAGTTTTCTCTGACAATAATACCCTCAGAGAACACTTTAATATTGTTTTTTTG
>CM065704.1:12019546-12037046 GCA_017654935.2 Phymorhynchus buccinoides
AAAGAAGGCTTATATAGCGCGCATTCGAGGCTAGCTGCTCATGGCGCTTTACAAAAAATACATGTAGCCAAATCACATCTATACTCATGCATTCTGAACATATTAGCCCTAGTAATGTTTCTAGCATACGCTAAAAGTCTTCTAAATGAAACCCTGTTTATCATGTGTTGTTGTATGTTGTGTAAACGTATTACACTCAGACGTATGGCACGTAGTTTTTGGTGTGTGTTTTTACGATTTCGAGAGTTATAAATATTCTTTGCGTTCTCCTTGAGTTTATCTAGAAATATTGTTCGTTCTTTGAAACTTGTGTGTGTGTGTGTGTGTGTGTGTGTCTCTGTGTGTGTGTGTGTGTGTGTGTGTGTGTATGTATATATATAATATATATATATATATATATATATATATAAATATATATATATATATATATATATAAGCTATCCACAAAAAGTTAAGGATCACTTGCAAACTAATTCATAACTTTCCAAATAAGAAAGCCAATGCGTTGAATTTTGGCCAACATTTAATTCAATGCTTTAGTGATAACGATACACAATTGCCTTCAATTTCGAGCAATCGTTTGGTCTGTACATTTGATCAAAGTGGGTACGTATCGAAATTTGATTTCCCAAAGTCATTGAAATCACAAGACAGGGCATTCTGATGCTCCCAAAAGTTCAGTAATGCGTGTATCCGCCATGGCTGTTCTGGCACTCGACGCAGCGAGTCCTCATGGAGTTGACCAGGGTGGTGAAGATCCTCTGTGGAAGCGCCTGCCACTCAGCCTGCAGCATCTGGTAGAGGTGCTGGGCATCCCTGGGAGGGGGGTGGTTGCTCCTCACTTTGCGATCCAGCTCATCCCAGAGGTTCTCAATCGGGTTGAGGTCGGGACTGCATGCTGGCCACTCCATTCTGTTGACTCCAGACTGCTGCAGGAAGTCGTTGACCACCCTTGCCCTGTGGGGGCGAGCGTTGTCATCCTGGTAGACAGCCGGCGGTCCCATCTGCTGCAGTGTAGGCACAGCCAGCGGTCGAAGGATCTCATCCCGGTATCGGAGGCCAGTCAGGTTACCCTGTACATGATACAAGGGTGTTCTGTGGTGAAGGCTGAAGGCCCCCCAGACCATTACAGAACCTCCACCAAAGGCCACCTTTTCTTGGACAGTGGCGTCAATAAAGCGTTCCCCTGGGCGCCTCCAGACCCTCAGTCGGCCGTCGTTGTGGTTCAGGGTGAAGCGTGATTCATCACTGAACAGGACCTGGGACCATTGCTGACGTGTCCACCTCACGTGACGTCTGCAGAAGGCGCGGCGTGCTGCCCTATGGGCTGGAGTTAAGCGTGGCCGTACAGCTGGGCGACGAGAACGGAGGTTAAACCCATGAAGGCGGTTCCGTATGGTCTGCTGGCTGATGTTGATGTTAGTAGCCACCCTCAGCTGCCTTCGAATGATGCTGGAAGAGGCTGTTCTTGTCTGCAGGGCTTGTCGTTCAATGAGACGATCTTCACGTGGAGTTGTCTTCTTCGGTCGACCAGATCTGCGTCTTTCATGGACCCTCCCAGTGGCTGTGAAGCGTTGAATCAGTCTGACAATGACCGAGATGGACACCTGAAGTCGCCTGGCCACTTCTCGCTTGGGAACACCATCTTGGAACCATGCAACAGCTCGTCCCCTATCCAACTCGCTCAATTTTCGTCGTGGAGGCATTGTCAAATCAGGCCTAATACTGGTGGTATGTCTTCTTATAAAGCCAAGCAAGAGACAGCATCTCACACATAAACAGCAGTGCTTGCACGTGCATAATGGTTTTTCCATCTGGCTTGTGCAATGTGTTCATGCAGAACGATCCAAAACAAGGTCCTTTTTCGCAAGTTTCCGCTTTTTCTTTTGCTGCCAAGCTCAGTAATAGAGAATCACGTGCAATGTTTCCACTAACACAACATCGCCCACTTACAGCTGAACAAGAATTCATAACAATTTGGCTTGACTGAGAAAAAAATAACAGGAGCGAACGGAGTTTATTGCGCACCTGTTTTCTCATAGTGATCCTTAACTTTTTGTGAGTAGTGTATATATATATATATATATATATCAGAACAAAAAAAGAATGAAAACTAACAAGAAAGAATGTAGACTATTCCCAATATTTCGGCTTTTGGCCTTGGACGCGGGACAGACAGATATATATATATATATATAATATATATATATTGTGTGTGTGTGTGTGTGTGTGTGTGTGTGTGTGTGTGTGTGTGTGTGTGTGTTATTATTCTGAGGCGAACGCAAAGGGATGCAATTCTATGCGTTTGACGTCATCACAACATTGTTCATACGTTTCTTTCTGTTTTGGACTATGTGAACACATTCTTTATCTTCTTCTTCCTCGATCACTCAGACAGTCTCCTGTCGTATATGAGCCTAGATGCGTCATGCTGCCGTTATGTGCCTAACTAAGAAATAGGCCCAGCACCTCCGTCTTCGGCTTGGGGCAATGTTTATTAGGATGTCTTGAAGAAAAGAAACAAAAAAGGCAGTGAGGCAGAAAGACAGTAGGTGACAACAGTAAGCAAAGGGAAAAGGCAGAGTCAAAGAGAGCGACAGATTAGAGAACGTTACAAGCACAAACCTTCCAGAAGGTGGGGGAACTAGTTTTTAGGATTTTTTTTTTTTTTTTTTTTTTTTTTTACTGCACTACTCAAAAGAAAACTTCAACCACAATGAGTGACCTCCACCCACCCCATCCAAAATGGCTACTCTCTCCGGCATCTCCGCCACGGAGGAGTCGCCGTTTTGACGGTTTAATTTCTAGGAAACCAGAGCAAAGTGAGTGTTCCGATCCTTGAAAAAGCTGTCTTTCTGGTGATCTCGACGTGTTTCTTGCAAAATCTCATCCGTCATGGTTCACCTTTAAGCAACCACTTCATGCTTTTTCTCTTATTTCTGTTTTGGTTTTTCGCTTCTTCTTTTAAAACTGAAAATGGCGGAGTTGAGTTGAAGATGATGATTACGATAATGAGGTTGTCAAGATCCTTTCACGTTTATTTGCAGGGTGGTGACTTTAACTGTGGTAGATCCGTCTGTCTGTCTCTCTCCCTGTGTCTCTCTCTCTGTCTCTCTCTGTCTCTGTCTCTCTCTCTCTGTCTCTCTCTCTCTCTGTCTCTCTCTCTCTCTCTCTCTCTCTCTCTCTCTCTCTCTCTCTCTCTCTCTCTCTCTCTCTCTCTCTTTTTGCCCCCCTCTCTCTCTCTCTCTCTCTCTCTCTCTCTCTCTCTCTCTCTCTCTCTCTCTCTCTCTCTCTCTCTCTCTCTCTCTCTCTCTCTCTCTCTCTCTCTCTCAGCGTACCGTATGTGTGTGTGTGTGTACATGCGCGTGTGTGTACGTTTGTGTGTGTGTATGTGTGTGTGTGTGTGTGTGTGTGTGTGTGTGTGTGTGTGTGTGTGTGTGTGTGTGTGTGTGTGTGTGTGTGTGTGTGTGTGTGTGTGTATACGTGTGTGTGGATGTGAGAGAGAGAGAGAGAGAGAGAGAGAGAGAGAGAGAGAGAGAGAGAGAGAGAGAGACAGACAGACAGACAGACAGACAGACAGACAGACAGACAGACAGACAGACAGACAGACAGACAGACAGACAGACAGACAGACAGACAGACAGACAGACAGACAGAGAGATATATATGTTTGTGTATGTGTGTGAGAGATAGTGAGGTGGGGAGGGGGGGGGGTCAAATCTTTGTGTGTGGGCAATGTGCGATCCGTCAAACAGAATGCGAGGTGAAAACTCCGTGCCAGTTTAAAACCGAACCCGCTGAGGAGCTCTGACGACTAATCATAACTGTCTGCGCGCTAATTGCTTCCCCCCTTGTCTGCCTCTATGCCCAATCTTTTCAAGTTCTACTAGTACTAGTCAAACGTACTAATCTCTCCTCCGAAATCGGAGTGTGGCTGCCCGCCCACGTGGCGGGGTTATTTTATTTTAAAAGCGGTCACACACGACGTAAAGTTATCATCACTGGCTGATGCATTTGTGCCATAGGGAGAAAGGTGGCAGAGTGGTTAAGACGTTCGCCTGCCAAATGTATTGCGTGACTGCAGCGTGAGTGACCCGGGTTCGAATCCCGGCCTCGCCCTTTCTTTCTAGTTTGACAGGAACATCGAACTGAACGTCGAGTCCCTCGGATGGGGACTTAAGCTAGTCTGACCCGTGCGCTTTACGCACGTAAAAATCCCACGACAATTGAAAGTCGGTAAGAGCAGGGCGAAATCCCGCTGCCTGGTATGGCCAAATTGACAGCTAGGTTTTCCAAGTGTGCCCACACCGCCTCCTCACCCGGTCCCCCTCCCCCCAAAAAACCCCCAAAAATGGGTAGGCGCTGCACTTGCGGCAACGCGCTCTCCGGGGGAGAGCAACCCGAATTTCACAGAGCTAAGTCTCTGTGACTAGAATGTACCAAATACCAAATACCAAATAATAGCGTTCAAGTGCTTCGGGTGATCCCTGGAGTCTTTTAGCCAGAGTACGAAAATAACAACAACAACAACAAAACATACTAATCGTTGTTCTAGTTCTTCTTGCACTCTGCACTTTTTTTTTCTGACTCGTTCTCTCTGTCTTTGTCTGTCTGTCCTTTTCTCCGTCTCTTGATCTGTCTGTCTGTCTGTCTGTCTCTTTCTCTATCTCCTACCCCCCCCCCCCCCCTCTCCCATTTCACCCATGCGATCTCCCTCTCTTTTCATATATTTCAGTGGAACCTCAGTACTGCCACAAAAAAAACAAAAAATGGGTGGCGTGCATCTGGCTGCGACGCGCTCTCCAGGAGGGGGAGCAACCCGAATTTCATTTCACAGAGACACCTCTGTGACCATAAAGTACAACAATACCAATACCCAAATACCCTACAGACTGTGGCCCAAAGTGTCCGTAATAAAAGCGAGGTGGTCGCTATACTGAAGGCTCTTTTAGTAACGAATAAGAAGGGAAGAGACTGAGTGAAGCTGTCCCTAATTGCGAGGTGGTCGCTTTACTGAAGACTCTTTTAGTAATGGCTAAGAAGGGAAGAGACTAGAGTGAAACTGTCCCTAATTGCAAGGTGGTCGCTATACTGAAGGCTCTTTTAGTAATGAATAAGAAGGGAAGAGACTAGAGTGAAACTGTCCCTAATTTCGAGGTGGTCGCTATACTGAAGGCTCTTTTAGTAATAACTAAGAAGGGAAGAGACTAGAGTGAAACTATCCCTAATTTCGAGGTGGTCGCTATACTGGAGGCACTTTTGGTAACGAATAAGAAGGGAAGAGACTAGAGTGGAGCTGTCCCTAATTGCGAGGTGGTCGCTACTGGAGGCACTTTTGGTAACGAATAAGAAGGGAAGAGACTAGAGTGAAACTGTCCCTAATTTCGAGGTGGTCGCTATACTGAAGGCGCTTTTAGTAACGAATAAGAAGGGAAGAGACTAGAGTGGAGCTGTCCGGATTACTGAGGTTTGCACGATAAAGCGGGGTTCCCCTGTGGGCCCGGTGTGGCATTCTCAAAATGGATTTGTTCTCAACATGTCTGCGCATGTGCGAAGAGTTGGGGTTAGGGTTAGGTTTAGGGTTAGGGATAAGGTTAGGGTCAATTAAGTGTCGAATACACAAAAGATAAAATGTGATGGTACGTCATGATCGATTTCGCACATGCGCAGACATGTTGAGAACAAATCCAATTTGAGAATGCCACAATTTCCTATTTGCTTGTGTGTGTCTGAATATCAATCTATTTGTTTCGTGTTTTTTAACCACCATTAATGTTGTCTATCTCTGTCAAGATGTATCAAAGCGGAAAGACACACCTAATATTCTACATACAAACATACATACACACATGCTTTCACGCAGAAATACACTGGCCTGATTGTGCACATAATAATAATAGTAATAATAATATGATATCAGATAGACAGACAAGCGACAACAGTGAGCATATAGAATGACGATGGCTTGGAGTCAAAGCGAACTATCTTTAGATAGTCCATTGACATATTATTGAACTTATTACGAACACTAATAACTTGTATATAAAAAAAAGACTGCTGAAATATAACGACGAAAATGGTGTTTTACGTCCTCTTGGTCTGAATCAGACACATATGGGACATTTGTAAATACAAATATGGTGGGAACAATACTGGAGGCAATGCCCGGAGGCAGTACGAAACCAGTAAAGTTCCGATTTTTAAAAAAATTAATACAGATAGGTGTAGCGGTAACCACGCCACGGTTCAACCTCATCGGCTATGGCACCGCTACAAGTATTTAAATTTATCTTGTGCTGAAATGTAGATACTCAGTAAAAACAGCTTGTTGCCTTTATCGGGTAAGGGGTAGGGTTATGACAAGGTTAGCGTTGGGCTAGGGTTAGTTTTCACGAAACACCTTTTTAAGTGATTAAAATGGCCGCTTGCCGTCATCCAATCAAGTGATGTATGGTTACTGCGCACAGCTCTATGCACAGAGACGGCGGCAGAAATACACAGAGACAGTATGTGAGAGAGAGTGAGAGAGAGAGAGAGAGAGAGAGAGAGAGAGAGAGAGAGAGAGAGAGAGAGAGAGAGAGAGAGAGAGAGAGAGTGAGAGAGAGAGAGAGTGAGAGAGAGAGAGAGAGAGAGAGAGGAGAGGGGGGGGGGGGAGAGAGAGAAAGAGAGAGAGAGAGAGAGAGAAAGAGAGAGAGAGAGAAAGAGAGAGTGAAAGAGAGAAAGAGAGATAGAGAGAGAGAAAGAGAGAGAGAGAAAAAGAGTGAGAGAGAGAGAGAGAGAGAGAGAGAGAGAGAGAGAGAGAGAGAGAGAGAGAGAGAATGGGGGGGGGGGGGGGGGGGGTGCTAGTTCAGGCTAGCGTAAAAGAAAGGATGGAATGCGATGCAAGAGAAACGAAGGAGGAAATCTAAAGAAAACATTGCACCTTGATGTCCCTGAGACCCGTGACAAGTGAGACAGAGAGAGAGAGGAGAGAGAGAGAGAGAGAGAGAGAGAGAGAGAGAGAGAGAGACAGACAGACAGACAGACAGACAGACAGACAGACACACTCTCTCTCTCTCTCTCTCTCTCTCTCTCTCTCTCTCTCTCTCTCTCTCTCTCTCTCTCTCTCTCTCTTACTTTACTTTTTCTTGTTCTCAGACGAACAAGGGTGGGTGGGTGTGTGGGTGTCAAAAGGCAGACTACAGTAGCAGTAGCAGTAAAGTGTAGCGCACAGTACAAGTTCCAAGGTTTGAAAGAGAGTCGGTATATCGAGTCAAACGAGCGTTTCATGAACTCAACTCTAATCCCCTTTGTGCCCGCTTAATCAAACTAGTATCAAACCGACAAGGGGTGCGGGGGTGGTAGGGGGGGGGGGGGTAGAAAAGGCGATGGGGAGGAGGAGGGAGGTGGGGAGGGGGTGAGGGTGGGGGACAAAGGACAGAGGGTACGAGAGTGGTTTTTTTGGGGGGATGGGTGATTACCAGCCAATTGCGCATGTTTGAAAAGTTGTCGATTGCGCCTGTCCGGCAGGGTACGTGCATCAATTAGTGCGCCTGGTTTGTGCAATTGGTGTATTACTTAGAAGTTAAATTTCAGACGACTGTAACGAAAAATCAATTTAAGGTAAGTTTTCTTTCTGTATCTTTATAACGAGTGTTTTGAGTGTTAGCTTTGGTTTCTGTATTTAGAGAAGTTCCAACTACTGTTCATTCCTGAGAACCTCTTTAGCTGCTGATAAAGTTTATCCCGTTGATTCCTACGGGCCTCTTTTGCTCGTGATATCATGCAACATGATGCAACTGTTATTACTTTGCTCTTCTATAATTGCAATGCAATGAGGGTTTTTTCCCTTTTCTTACTGGGGCAAGTATTGTTTATGAAAAACAGGCTGCTGACAACATGCCGCATATTCACAATAACATAACACCCCTTTATACAGTTTTACTCTCTCTGGAAACCCAGGAATAGGGAGATAGAGAGAGCTCTATGAAGCTAGGAATCAGCAGTTGCTCCCATTCAACCTCAAAAGCGGTTCTCAGGAATGAAAGTTACCTTCAGAAGCAAAGATCTGAATGTATGCAAAACTTCCATTATTATTGTCTAGTTTTCTGAAGAACCCAAGTACAATAAAGAGTGACTGCTGTGCCTTATCACAGCTGACAGACTACAGTGGAAGCTCCCTTATAAGACCTTCAAAAACCATCCAAAATGAGGTCTTATAAGGGAGTGGTCTTAAATGGGAGGTAATTGTAATACTTACAAAGAAGGGCACTATGTCAGAGAAGTAGGTCGTATGTGGGAGGGAGTCTTATAAGGGAGGCTCCACTGTATAAGGGTAAGAAAAGGTACCTGGGGCGTGGGGGAGACATAGCGTTTCGAATGAATCTTCATCGGGCGTGTCTTTTCTAAACCCTTCTGGTTTAACCCTTTCACCGCCAAAGTCGCATTTTAGCACCACAGTGATTTAACACCCATGTCACTAAAAGGCATCATATCAGGGCCTGTTATCTGAATACAACATGTTCTTAATTTTGGGAGGTAGGCATAGGCCTGATGTTATACATGTCAGAGGAATTCCCAATATTGCAGATAATTTGTTTTCTTACCCAGTTTAATTTCATGGCATTTTTTGGCTGAAAAATGGCTGGCGGCGAAAGGGTTAAATTATTTTGATTTACCCAAAAGCACATTATTACACACCTGTTAAGCCAGCATAACGGCAACAACAAGCTTAACGCTTATACTGTGCCAACGTACCATACAAAACAAAAGTAATGCATTTCTGAATGGCGGCTAGCAAGTACAAGACTAAACAGGCTGATCTAAGCATTATCAAAGAAGAATTAAAAAGATAGGTACATTTGAAATCCTTCGTGATATATACTTCAGGAAACCAATGAAAATAAGAAAAAAAAGATAAATCCAAACTTTGTGATATACACAAAACACAGGAAATAAACAATAAACTAGAGTACTTGCGTAAACTGACCCAGTCGCGACACACGCTTGCACCCCTAACCCTAACCTTAATCTTAACCTAAACCCTTAACCGCTAACCCGATTTTGCTCAAATTCGACCTTGTCCATGCTTTGACCCCTAGTATCCACCTGTAAATTTTCATGTTGATATATCCAAGCGTTCTCGAGTTATCGCTGTCACAGGCAAACAAACAAACAGACAGACAGACAAACAGACAGACAGACAGACAGACAGACAGACAGACAAACAAACCTTTGTTTTTTGTTGTTGAAGCACACTGATAACTCTATGTGAGGCCATTTTACACCGAAATATGCATTTTGAGCAAATTTGAACACGGACGGACGGACGTGGGTCTTAGGGACTTCAAACTTGGCATGTAGGTACTTTGGCTTATGGTTGTTCTGATGATTGCATACCAATCAAGGTCAAGGTCAAGGTCATGGAGATCGGTAGGCCTTGAAAGTGGTAGGGGTCAAAACATTGTATTTTCAGCCACAAAAGTAAAAATATAATATTTTGCGGACCCGGCGAAACCGGTACTCAGCGGTACCGGTACTTGGCGTTACCTTTAGGCTACAAGGCGTTACCAGTACTAGGCGTTACCGGTACGGGGCGTTGCGCTAGTATATGAATAAAATGGAAAAAGAGACGAAAAAAATTACATTCAGAATATGAAAGACACACGCGGATGAAACCCTTCTATGTCCATGGGGGTCACTTTGAGTTACTAACAAATCATTATTCTGCATTGAAAGAGCTTTCCAACAAACCAACCTTTTTTTTGTAAATCGGACTATTTGTTTGCAAAGTTATGAACATTTGAAGTCGTATAATCAGGGGATCGGCGAAATAAAAAAATGCAACCAGAAAGTTTCAAATTGTGTACAAATCCACCAAGTGTTTCTGATAAAAACACACTTTTAAGGTAAACAGATTTGTTCTTACACTTCAATACTTCTGTGTGGTTTAAACAAATCTTTATTCATTTGCAAAGATCAAACAGAAAGACAATTAGAGCAACAACAAGCTCGAAGCTTATACCGTGCTCCTTAAATTAACATCATAGTTGCACAATTGATTGAACAGATGTAGACTGCATTTAAACCAAGTAATATAATGATAAACAAAGTTAAAGGTATTGTTAATCAATATCATTTATAAAGCAATCACAATCATGAATGCAAAAGAAGAGTTTAAGAGTGAACAAAATAATAATAATAATAATAATAATAATAATAATAATAATAATAATAATAATAATAATAATAAGTGCAACTCCGAGCGACTGCAAAGTCCCCTCGCAGCATCGCCGAGCTACTCCGAAATCGAGAGAGAGAGAGAGAGAGAGAGAGAGAGAGAGAGAGAGAGAGAGAGAGAGAGAGAGAGAGAGAGAGAGAGAGAGAGAGAGATGAGAGAGAGAGAGAGAGAGAGAGAGAGAGAGAGTCAACCACAGAGCTACAAAGCTGTTCCATGGCGCATGTGTGTTCGGACCCGTGATTTGAGCGCGCGCGATCATGCGCACACGAGCGCACAGAAAAATTCATGACAACTGTGTTATAGACCATTCATCAAGAAATGTTGTGGAAAAAACTGCATTGAAATACATGCAAAACTTTGCGAGATATTAGCGATTATGTGTTTCGGGGTTTGAACCCCGTAACTGTAAAACCTTAATGTAAAACTAAATACATCAGTGGATAGCTTGCATCTTGGCTAACTAGTATGCCAAATTTGATGATGATAGACTGAATAGTTTTTGAGAAAAACGGACGAATAGCCGGACGGACGGACGGACGGAGGCACGCCGGAGGCACGCCGGAGGCACGCCGGAGGCACGCCGGAGGCACGCCGGAGGCACGCCGGAGGCACGGACGGATCAGACAGAAACAATAGCTCCACGAACCTTCGGCTCGGGGACTAATAATAATATAACTTCTGTGTGAGGTAGAGAAAGACCTATTGTTCAATAATAAGTCAAAATCTGAGATTTGATGATTTGACCCCCTTTCCACCTAAAATTGCCCCTAAGGTGTAAGTGAGCTCATTTTGTGGCCACGGGTCACATACTTGTAAGTTTCTGAAGAACCGTTTCAACCATTTCAACAGGCGCAATGGCTTGTACCAACGTGTCGTCATATCCGGCCACAAGGAGCGTGCCATATTATGGGAGACCGCCATCTTAGTCAGTAACTTTGTTTGAAAAATGCCAGATCGATGCTGCTTACACACAAATCTGACTAAGATGGCGACACTTCCGTTGGAAGGGTCGAGATGCGCATGCAGGTGGGGGGGGAGCCATTGACACAGGCGCAGTGGAATACAGGGGTAATTAAAGACGCCCCCCCCCCCCCCCCCCCCCACGCCACGTGTCAAAATCATGGCTTTCACGTGTTTTCCCTCTGATAGCTGGTAAGAAATCTTAAGAAATCTTCCAAGAAATCTTCCAAGCGTAAGACGTGGGGGGTCATTAAAATAGGCGCACTTGAGATGTACCGTGCGTGTGTGTGTGTGTGGGGAGGGGGGGGGGTAAGGATAGGGGTGTGGGGTGGATGAAAAGACTCTGGGGGGGCATTCGAGGTACAACGGAAGGTGTCGCTTTAAAGGTCTTTTTTTTTCTTTTTTTTTTTTTTTTAAAGTTGGGTTTCTGGTTCGTTTTCGTTTGCATTTTCTCAGTTGTGTGAGAGAGGAGGAGTAGTAGTTTACAGTGGGAGCAAACGATCCCTATGCGATCTGTCGGTTTTTTTATACATTGGTTTGCTGTTTTCTCCTGATTTGAAATTACTTCCCTTGTGATTGACTGCATTTTGTGTTTCTTTAGAAGTAAATTGCTTCCCCTTTTCTTTGCTTTCGTGTATGTATTTCTATGTCGATTACCGACGTGTACCCGGTGGCCTTAAGATGAACATTTTCAGAGTTCAGAGTTCTCTCTCTCTCTCTCTCTCTCCCCTCCCCTCTCTCTCTCTCTCTCTCTCTCTCTCTCTCTCTCTCTCTCTCTCTCTCTCTCTCTCTCTCTCCCTCTCTCCCTCTCTCTCTCTCTGTGCTTATATGTTACTTTATAATGTTTTTGCATTATTTATTTGTTGGTCTGCTAGTTTTCTTGTTTGCCCACAGGGCTGAGTGTAAGAAAGCAATGCTTATCTCATTACCCTGTATAAATAAAAATTCGTTTCGTTTCGTTTCGTTTCTCTCTCTCTCTGTCCCTCAAGATCAGACAACTGGAGGTTCATAGATATGGCAAACCGTGTTTTTTCTCTCTTTCGCTGTCTCTCATTCTATTCCACTTTTCCCCCCATTCGTTCTTTCTCCCTTCCCTACTTTTCCACGCCACTCGTTTTAACCCTATCCAACATTTTTGTTTTCTGTTTCCGAGGCGGATTTGGGGGTTAGCAGGGGTCCCAAGGGACCCCAATGTTTATGAAGCACTACAATTCTAAAGGACTCTCTATAATAATGTGCAGGGGGGTCCCAGGGATGCAGTAGAAAAAAATATTTTTTGAGCATTCGCAATGCCACTGGGACCCTCTATCCCGCCTCTAGGACCCCCTAAAAGAATGTGCAGGGAGGGTCCCAGGGATGCACTAAAACTGTTTGTTTTTTTAGCATTCGCAATGTCATTGGGACCCTCTATCCCCGCCTCCGGGACCCTCTATGCTGTGAAGTGAAGGAGTCCCCGGGACCCCTTGTTTTGCGGGACGATTAGGAGCCCTGGTAAAGATAGTAGGAAAGGATTGCCGCCCAGGCGCCCCAATCGAGCGTCTATAACACCCCCCACCCCTTAACCCCCCCCCCCTACCCGCCCCCCCTTAACCCCCCTAAAAACCCCCCCCCCCCCCCCCCGACTTCATGATTATCTGATCCGCCCCTTGTGTTTTCATTTCTTTTTTTTCTTTTTTTATTCTTTCTCTCCTCTGCTTGTAGGCGGGTTTTTGGGGTGTTTTTTTTTTTTTTTGTTTTTTTGGGGGGATTTCTTCTGTGGTTTTTTTTCTCCGGTTCTGTAGTCTGATCTTCTTGTTTATTTATCTCGGGGGTCGCCGCTTGTCCCGTCTCTTCTCAGCCGTTCGTCGTCTGTGGAAATTAATTAAAAATGGGGGGGAGCGCCATTTGAGCCTGATCCGTGTCCTCTGTTCAGTTTTTTTTTCAAAGGAGGGTGGTGGGGGGTGGGGGTAGGGGGTGGGGAGGAGAAAGATAAAACATGTCCCGAGGGCGAGAGATTGGGGTGGGGGTGGGGTGGGGGTGGCGTTGGGGTGGGGTGGGGGTGATGGCTGAAGAAAACAAATGTAGACCTAGTTCGGTTTTGGAAGGTGTGTGTGTGTGTGTGTGTGTGTGTGTGTGTGTGTGTGTGTGTGTGTGTGTGTGTGTGTGTGTGTGTGTGTCTGTGTGTGTGTGTGTGTATCTCTGTGTGTGTGTGTGTGTTTGTGTGTGTGTGTGTGTGTGTGTGTGTGTGTGTGTTTGTGTGTGTCTTTGTGTGTGTGTGTTTGTGTGTGTGCGTGCGCGCGCGCGTGTGTTTGTGTAAGTGTGTGCGTGTGGATGTGTCTGTGCGTGTGTGTGGATGTGTGTGAGATAAAGTGAGAGAGAGAAACAGAGAGATGGAGAGAGAGAGAGAGAGAGAGAGAGAGAGAGAGAGAGAGAGAGAGAGAGAGAGAGAGAGAGAGAGAGAGGAAAAGAGAGAGAGAGAGAGAGAGAGAGAGAGAGAGAGAGAGAGAGAGAGAGAGAGAGAGAGAGAGAAAACACGAAAGAGAGACAAAGCGGCAGACATGTCCGTCACCAGCAATGCCACGCACTTGCGACACCCCCGTAGAGTGTCACATCCTGACACAAAATTGGAAGGGATTCTGTCTTCTAGTTCCGAGATACAGCTTGAAGAAGAAACATATAGCGCAAAGAAGGAAATTTCGGTTTTCAAGGTCACACTTCAAGGTCAAGGTCAGCATGGTGATAATTTATGCTCGGATGTTTTCTTCTCTAGGGTATACAGTACCACACACAATCTGAAGCGCTTCTGTCAAGTACCAATGTGGAAAATATGGCTTAAAACCCAATGTGTAGACCCCTACCACTTTCAAGGCCTACTGATCGCCCGGACCGTGACCTTGACCTTGATCGGTATGCCACCAGCAGAACGGGCATAAGCCAAAGTACCTTCATGCCAAATTTGAAGACTCTAACACTAACGGTGTGGGAGTTATGGCCCCTTAAAGATTTTCGGTTTTGAAGGTCGTACGCCAAGGTCAAGGTCACGACGGCAAAATGGTTTTGCGCGGATGCCTTCCTCTCATGGTGACACACCAGCACACAAAATTTGACGTGATTCTGTCAAACCGTTCGAAAGATATCCTTGGGACAGACAGAAGGAGAAAAAAATGACCCTCCGATTTTCAGGCTCCAGCGATCTTTTTGACCTTGACCTTGACCTTGATCGGTATGCCATCATCAGAACGGGTATAAGCCAAACCACATTCATACAAAGTTTCAACATCCTATGTCGATCGGTGCCCGAGATATGGCTAAAAATAGATTTTCGGTTTTCAAGGTCGTACGTCAAGGTCAAGGTCACGACGGCAAAATGGTTTGCGCCGATCTCTTCCTATTAAGGAGGCACACCTTCACACAAAATTTGACGCGATTCGGTCAAGCGGTTCGAGAGATATCCTTGGGACAGACAGAAGAAAAAAAAAAACAAAAAAAAGACAAACCAGCCCATCGCAATAGTCCGATCACCTTTGGTGACGGACTAAAAACGAAAGAGAGAGAAAGAAAGAGAGAGAGAGGAGGTTGCTCTCTCTTTTTGTTGTTGTTAATCCATGTTTTCTTTTGCTTGTTGCTTCTTTGTGTGACTGACTGAGTCGTGTTTCTTCTGCTGGTATGAGTGGTTCTCATTTCATCAAAATATCGAAAAGGCTTTTGAGCTGGGTTGGTTTTTTTGTGTGTTAGAGAGCAGGATTGGAAATAATTATTATGTGACAGTGCTCGACAGCTTGAATAGGTAGATTGTTGCGGTGGGGTTATTATTATTTTATGAATAGTAAGAACCCTAGTGGAAGGTATAATGAACTCTTGGAGAGAGAGAGAGAGAGAGAGAGAGAGAGAGAGAGAGAGAGAGAGAGAGAGAGAGAGAGAGAGAGAGAGAGAGAGAGAGAGAGAGAGAGAAAGAGAGGGAGAGAGGGGAGGGGAGAGAGTTGAATTGAATTAAATGAATTATATTTATTGAGGGTAATGGAATAAGCAAATAGTACAGAGCATGAGAGAGAGAGAGAGAGAGAGAGAGAGAGAGAGAGAGAGAGGAGAGAGAGAGAGAGAGAGAGAGAGAGAGAGAGAGAGAGAGAGAGAGACAGAGAGAGACAGAGAGAGACAGAGAGAGTTGAATTGGATTAAATGAATGTTATTTATAGAAGGTATTGAATAAGCAAATCGTACAGAGAGAGAGAAAGAGAGACAGAGAGAGAGACAACAGAGAGAGAGAGAGAGAGAGAGAGAGAGAGAGAGAGAGAGAGAGAGAGAGAGAGAGAGGAGATGAGAGAGAGAGAGAGAGAGAGAGAGAATTGAATTGAATGAATTTTATTTATAGAGAGTAATGGAATAAGCAAATAGTACATGGAGAGAGAGAGAGAGAGAGAGAGAGAGAGAGAGAGAGAGAGAGAGGAGAGAGAGAGAGAGAGAGAGAGAGAGAGAGAGAGAGAGAGAGACAGAGAGAGAGAGAGAGAGAGAGAGAGACAGAGAGACAGAGAGAGAGAGAGAGAGAGAGAGAGTGTGTGAGTGTGTGTGTGTGTGTGTGTGTGTGTGTGTGTGTGTGTGTGTGTGTGTGTGTGTGTGTGTGTGTGTGTGTGGTGTGTGGTGTGTGTGTGTGTGTGTGTGTGCGTGTGCGTGCGCGCGCGCGCCGTGTGTGTGTGTGTGTGTGTGTGTGTGTGTGTGTGTGTGTGTGTGTGTGTGTGTGTGTGTGTGTTTGCTTCTCTTATATCAGTTGTGGTGTTACGTGTGTGCATCTCCAGTGACTGTTCTCTGTCTGTCTGTCTCTCTGTCTCTCTCTCTCTCTCTCTCTCTCTCTCTCTCTCTCTCTCTCTCTCTCTCTCTCTCTCTCTCTCTCTCTCTCTCTCTCTCTCTCTCTTTCAAAAAAACCTATCGAACATTTCTAATGACCGAATTTTATAATTCAATTCTATAACATGTTGTTCATATTATTAAACCTTCTCCCAGATTCCACCACCTGTTTCCTCAAGATACCCGATGTGAATGTAACTTTGCTTTTGTCCCTTTTACTATCGAACATTTCTAATGACCGAATTTTATAATTCAATTCAATAACATGTTGTTCATATTATTAAACCTTCTCCCAGATTCCACCACCTGTTTCCTCAAGATACCCGATGTGAATGTAACTTTGCTTTTGTCCCTTTTACTATCGAACATTTCTATGACCGAATTTTATAATTCAATTCTATAACATGTTGTTCATATTATTAAACCTTCTCCCAGATTCCACCACCTGTTTCCTCAAGATACCCGATGTGAATGTAACTTTGCTTTTGTCCCTTTTACTATCGAACATTTCTAATGACCGAATTTTATAATTCAATTCTATAACATGTTGTTCATATTATTAAACCTTCTCCCAGATTCCACCACCTGTTTCCTCAAGATACCCGATGTGAATGTAACTTTGCTTTTGTCCTTTTTACTTCTTGACAGGAATTTGCGCGCGCGCGCGCGCGCGCGCGTGTGTGTGTGTGTGTGTGTGTGTGTGTGTGTGTGTGTGTGTGTGTGTGTGTGTGTGTGTGTAAAAGAGAGAGACAGAGAGGGAGGGAGGGAGAGAGAGAGAGGGAGAGAGAGATAAAATGTGTGTGTATGTGTGTGTGTGTGTGTGTGTGTGTGTGTGTGTGTGTGTGTGTGTGCGTGCGTGTGCGTGTGCGTGTGTGGTGTGTGTGTGTGCGTGCGTGCATTTGTAACGTGCGTGCGTGTGTGTGTGTGTGCTTCTAATGGGTAACTT
The DNA here is from genome assembly GCA_017654935.2 of Phymorhynchus buccinoides. Classification (NCBI taxonomy): domain Eukaryota; kingdom Metazoa; phylum Mollusca; class Gastropoda; order Neogastropoda; family Raphitomidae; genus Phymorhynchus; species Phymorhynchus buccinoides. The sequence continues at coordinate 12,036,490 of CM065704.1, forward strand.
TAATTTCAATGTGTTTGATGTTTTTTTCATGGTTATTTGATAAGTATGAATTTTGTATGTGCATGCTTTTTCACTTTCATTCTTTTTTAAAATGTTCCATTTATTGTTAATGGTGGTTATTGTTTTTTCTTCTCCTTTTTCATTTTTTTATGAGGGCTGGATGTAAACAAGCCTGTATAGTGCTTAGTCTTTTCCCTCAATAAAAAAAAAAGGTTCGTTCGTTCGTTCTCTCTCTCTCTGTCTCTCTGTCTGGATACATAACATTTTGTTTCGTTTTGTTTCGACCTTATCACTCAGTTTGTTTGTCTGTCTGTCTGTCTGCTGTCTGTGTCTCTCTATCTCTCTTTCAGTCTGAAAAGGTATTCTGATTGTTAGGGGCCAGAGGCCAACTAACAATTAAAACATTGTTGACTTTGGCTTTGAATGTCTTTCTGTCTCTGCCTGTTTGCCCTGTTTTTGTCTGTTTGACTGTCTCTCTGTCTGTTCTCTCTCTCTCTCTCTCTCTCTCTCTCTCTCTCTCTCTCTCTCTCTCTCTCTCTCTCTCTCTCTCTCTCTCT
>CM065704.1:12049546-12052046 GCA_017654935.2 Phymorhynchus buccinoides
CTTCCGTCCATCCATTCATCCATCCATCATCCATCCACCCATCCATCCATTTTTATCCATCCATCCATATAAGCCATCCATCCTTCCATCCATCCATCCAGCCAGCCAGCCAGCCATCTTTCCATCCATCCTTCCGTCCATCCATCCATCTTTCCATCATCCATCCATCTTTCCATCCTTCCACCCACCCACCCATCCACCCATCCATCCATCCATCATTCCACGTACCCATCCATCCATCCATCCACCCATCCATCAACCCATCCATCCATCCATCCAACCATCCGTCCATCCATCCATCCATCCATCCATCAGTAAATCAATCAATCAATGACTGTTTGATTTTGATCAATTATTTTATTCAATGTGAAGAAGAGGTTATTCCATTCGTGCCTAGGGAACCCAACCCGAATTAGGGAACCCATCCCAACGAAATCCAAAACTCAAAACTCAACAATATAATAATCCCTTCGAATCCCTAATACCGTATAATACCCCCCACCATCTCTAATATACACCCGACTCCCACCCCTTCTCATATAACTTTATTCACTGTAAAGAGAAGAAGAGATGATTCTATTCCTGCCTATAGGGGGACCCAACCCAATCTGTAGCCGCACGAAATCCAAAACTCAAAATGCAAAAATGTAATAATCCCTTCGAATCCCTAATACCGTATAATACACCCCCCCTTCCCCCTCCTCCCATCTCTAATGTACACCCGACTCCCTTTCCTTCTCTTACAATATGTGTCTGTTGGCTAAGCTTTAGATTAGATAACCCCCTCATGTTCACGACTCTCGATCTCAAACTAGTTGCACGAAATCCAAAACTCTAAATGCAAAAATATAATACTCCCTTTGAATCCCTAATACCGTAAAATACCCCCCTCCCCCCTCCCATCTCTAATATACACCCGACTCCCTTCCCTTCTCTTACAATATGTGTCTGTTGGCCAAGCTGTAGTTTACATAATCCCCTCATGTTCACGACTCTCGATCTCAAAGTCTGCTTCTTCAGTTTCATGACAATAACCCTAGGCTGACCCTAACCCTATCCCTTTGCCCGAGAATGGCGAAATATCGCTTCTCCGTGAAACGTTTCTATGAGAAAAGTTGATGGTATGTGTGTGTGTGTGTGTGGGGGGGGGGGGGTGTCTTAAATACAATTTTGCCTCTTTGTTTTGTGCCTTTTCTTCTTCTGCGTCCCCGGGCCATAAGGCCACAATGGGTACGTATGTGTCCGTTTTCCAATTTTCACTGGTGTCCTCGCTGCATTCAGCCGACACATTCCGATTTCGGAGGAGCTCTATATTGAAGATTTTTGGTGGGACAGAAGGCAGGAGAATGGGCAAAATAGTCAGAAAAAAAGAAGTCAGAAAGATAGTAGATGACAGTAAGCAAAGGAAAAAGGCAGAGTCAAAGAGAGAGACAGATCAGAGGAAATTACAAGAAGGTGGGAGAACTACTTGTACGGAAGACCCCCAGGTATCTCCACGGGGGGGAGTTTTGTGCTTCAATCATACCGTCGATACCATGCTTCATATATCAACCAGCTAGCCCCGCGGCAGCATTTTCGGGTCCGGTGACCTTGCAGGAACAAAGCGACAGACCCCTCCCCACCCCCAAACTAAACTCCGACCAAACTGCAACTACAACTGCACTTTAACATTACCCCTGCGCCGGCGAGGATCTCGTGCGGCAGCATTTTCGGCTCCAGTGGCCTTGACCTTTGACCAATGACCTTCATTTTCGAACTTGGCCTAGATATCCTAACTAATTATCCGCACGCAAAATGTGAGCGTCCTAGGTCTCTCCCGTTCAGACGCTATCGTGCTAACATAGTCAGTCAATCAGATAGGAAGAGAATCCACTGGAAACAGTACCAGATTCGCTCTCTTCGTACGCGGATGGTAAATATTAACCAGCTTTCGCACACGCGGCTGGTTAACCAGGCTGCGAAAATGCAAATAAGAAAAGTCCATTATGTAGATACGAACCCGCGTTATGCAGGAGGGGTGCCTTAGAAAACGGCAGGGTATGACAACTAATCTGATTAAAACATGATTAGAGATCGTTGGCTTTCTCGTAGTACAAAAAAGGGCCTGCAACACTACATACAATTCGGATCTGAATGCGATGCGACGTTGACGACGAGAGTGACAGTGATTCACGTGGCATTCGTGTATTGGGTCTGCTTGAGCGAACTAGAATGGCCAGACCCCCGTGGGGATACCCGGGGGGTCTTTTGTATAAATAGTTCCCCCACCTTCTGGAAGTTCTGTGCTTGTAACTTCCTCTAATCTGTCACTCTCTTTGACTCTGCCTTTTCCCTTTGCTTTACTGTCATCTACTATCTTTCTCGCCTTACCGGGTCCATTCTCCTGCCGTTGTTGGTTTTTCATGAAAAACACTTTCAAAGCGATTTCCTCCTCCAGCCGAAGTCGGACATGCTGGGCCTAATGATTTCTTAGTTAGGCGCATAACGGCAGCATGACGCA
>CM065704.1:12062046-12077046 GCA_017654935.2 Phymorhynchus buccinoides
CTTGGTCCGGTCTTGTTCCTGAGCACTATTTTGCTTCGCCTCAACGGGTTCCATTCTATGAAAAATGTTGTATTTCCATTAAAAATGACTAGGGGCGGAATAAAGGGAGCGTCCATTCAAACGAGGGGGGTGGGGTGGGGGAGAAGGACAATCATTGTGACGAGATGGCACTATCCTACGGAAAGAGGGGTGGGTGGTTTCTGTCATGTGGAGGGGCTGGGGTGGCGGGGGAACCACCTGGGTAAACATCGAGTCAATTAAAACTCTGGCTCTGAAAAGGGAGTGTAGGGCACAGAGAGAGAGAGGAGAGAGAGAGAGAGAGAGAGAGAGAGAGAGAGAGAGAGAGAGAGAGAGAGAGAGAGAGAGAGAGAGAGAGAGAGAGAGAGAGAAAGAAAAGAGAGACAAAATAGAGACAGAGAGAGACAGCGACACACACAGAGAGATAAACTATCACACACACACACACACACACACACACACACACACACACACACACACACACACACACACACACACACACACACACACACACACACACACACACACACACAGATGAGATAGAGAGACAGACAGACAGAGAGACAAGACGGACAAACAGAGAGAGACACAGAGAGAGAGAAAGAAAGAGACAGAGAGAGTGGGGCGGAGAGAGGGCGTCTCGTCAGTCTTTCTTGTCGTCGATTTACGTCATGTGCGCTAAAAAAAAAAAAAATCTAAAAAAAACCTCGTGTAGTGACTGTCCTGATCATCTAAAACCGCTACTATGAAAATGTTAAGCACGTGCAAAATGAGTCACGAGCCAGTGCAGGCGTCTCGAGCACGCGCACACATGCGCATGGACGCGTACTCCGTTAATTATTGACCACATTACCCACATTGCCGAATCTTCACAATGTGGCATCTTAGTGTCTGTGTATGTACGTACCCTGGCTAAAACACTCCGGGGATCATCCCAACAGCCGAAGCACTTGAACACTATGGTACAAATGCAGGGATGAGACTATTTCTGTGTGTGACCGTTTTCGATTACCCCGCCACATGGGCAGCCACGCTCCGTCTTCGGGGGAGATGTCATCTTAGAAATAAGACATCACTCTTATTTAAGAAAGACCCCGTATGTCATTTGAGTGAAATCGTTCCCATTAATTTTCGAAAAATCTTAATTTACTACTATGATTCCCATGCTTGCTTTATCTCTTTTTGTGCATTGTGGTTATATTTCAACATCTCTATCTCCTTTGAAGTCTCCGACTGCTTCTCTCTCTCTCTCTCTCTCTCTCTCTCTCTCTCTCTCTCTCTCTCTCTCTCTCTCTCTCTCTCTCTCTCTCTCTCTCTCTCTCTCTCTCTCTCTCTCTCTCTGTCTCACCAAAAAGCCTAAATGTTACTAAGAGTGAAAACTTGAGTCCATGATTGGGTTTCACAAAGGGATGTAAAGTTCCGAAATATATTACCAGCGACAAAGTGGGTGTTCGGGGATTTCTGTTCATCATAAGAGTGACAACTTCGCAGCCTACAAAACCTTGCAAAGAACGAAGCCGTCTTTTCTCACTTAAACGACATTGGTTTAAGTAGTTTTTGGCTGAATCAAAATTTGGTTCAAAGAGAAAGTGAAGAGATGTCTTAAAGATAGCTTCTTACAAACCTGGTACATGCATGTTGATAATGATGAATTATATATGAACTATAGAATGTTTAAACCATCATTTGGTGTTGATCCCTACTACTTAGTACTTCCACAGAATTATGTGTTTACCATTCTAAAATTTAGAACAACTAATAATAACTTGCCAGTAAATAAACTGCGCTACGATAATATACCCAGAAGTGAAAGAAATTGCGAAAAGTGTAGCGTACATGATGTGGCAGCTGAGTTCCATTATTTGTTTGTCTGTCCCTTCTTTAATACTGAAAGAAATAGATATCTTCCACGGTACTTTGTTGTGCGACCAAATGCGTATAAATGTAATGCTTTGTTTTCCTCAAAAAATAAGAAACTTTTGATTAAACTTAAGCACTTTGTTACAGTTATAAACAGTTCTTTTCGATGACTTGTATGGACAAAATGTAACATGTTGTTTTTTGTAATATGGTATAAGTATATTTGTCCTAGTTATTTCCTTGTCGTTCATAATATAGACATCACTCTGTTTTGATGTTCGATTGTTTAACTATGTGTGTATTTCTGTGCCCCAAGTGGGTATGAAATAAAACATTTGCCTTGCCTTGCCTTGCCCCACCTGGAAGGTGAAAAGGTGGAAGGTGGGAAGGTGTTAAGTGTGGTAACAGAGGCAGTGAGTGAGTGAGTTCGCGATGATCCCCACCTGTAGTGTAGGGTGGGAGTAAAACAAAAAAACTGGCTTCAGTCAGCTGCGGACTCTTTGTATATTCAGGCTTTTTGGTCTCGCCCTTAAAAGACCCACCAGATCACGTGTCAAAATCACGGGTTTCACGTGTTTTCCCTCTTATAGCTGGAAAGTAAATCTTATGCCTACCCCGGTCGAGAGGACGTAAAACACTAAAATTTATTTTCTTGTTTTGACCAGGTCTCACTCCCATACAAATGCCCCCCCCCCCCCCAATCAACCCGAAACATCATTTTAAAGAGCAGCCTCAATTTGAAGTTGGGGACATCTGTATGTGGGTCACAGCTACCCAGAAAAAAGGGACTTAATCGTGGTGCGTCAGTGTGTCTTTAACAACACCATCCCACTACATGTCATAGACAAACACGTCGCCTTGATTTATATCTTTATTTATTTATTTTTAAACACACACACACCTCACATTGGGACTTTCCTGGTATTGCAGTAGTACCTCCAAGATCGTCCCACTATCATTCTATACAATGTTTACTAGTGTCCCACATGTGTCTGTTCCAAGTCTCGGAAAACGTTAATGCAAAATGTAACGGAGTTTCCTTCATAGACAGACACGATTCGCGGGCAACCCGCATCTTCCCTCTTAAAGACCCACCAGATCGCGTGTCAAAATCACGGGTTTCCCGTGTTTTCCCTCTTATAGCTGGTAAGAAATCTTGTTTTGACCAGGTTGGACTCCCATACAAATGCCCCCCACATTGAAAACGAAACATCGTTTTAAAGAGCAGCCTCAATTTGAACTTGGGGTAATTTATAGTATGTGGGTCACAGCTACCCAGAAAAAGGGATTCAATCGTGGTGCGTCAGTGTGTCTTTAAAGAGCAGCCTCAATTGTGAGTTGGGGTAATTTGTATGTGGGTCACAGCTACCCAGAAAAAAGGGATTCAATCGTGGTGCGTCAGTGTGTCTTTAAAGAGCAGCCTCAATTGTGAGTTGGGGTAATTTGTATGTGGGTCACAGCTACCCAGAAAAAAGGGATTCAATCGTGGTGCGTCAGTGTGTCTTTAAAGAGCAGCCTCAAATTGAAGTTGGGGGAATTTGTATGTGGGTCACAGCTACCCAGAAAAAAAAACAAGGGACTTAATCGTGACGGGTCAGTGTGTCTTTAAAAAGAAAGCTCGTTCACTGATGAGTGTTATCTCTTTGGGCCTACTACTACTGTAACAACTAAGGGCGTTGACCGAACTATCGATGCGTTTGTGGACCAGCAGCACGAAAGGGACATTAAGTTATGGATCATTTATTGTTTTGTTTCCCCTTGGTCTCTCCCAAACTCACAAATTTGTAAATTTATTTATTTATTATTATTATTATTATTATTATTATTATTATTATTATTATTATTATTATTATTATCATTTTGTTCACTCTTGAATTCTTCTTTTGTATTCACAGTTGTAATAACTTCCTAAATGATATTGATTAACAATACCTTTATTTTTTTGTTCAACATTATAATTATTACTTGGTTTCATTGCAGTCTCCATCTGTTCAATCAATTGTGCAACTATGATGTTAATTTAAGGAGCACGGTATAAGCTTCGAGCTTGTTGTTGCTCTAATGGTCAACCTATGGCGATATTTTTCACGCCAGAGGGCAGTCAATGCACTAGGGGCTTATCACGCGATTTTCTTACTTGGGCGTAGTGAGAGAGAGAGTGATGGTAGGACCACTCACTGTCTCTCTCTCTTTCTTTATCCCCAACTAATAATATAGAGAGGATTAGCCCCACACGAGCGTCATGCCCTCTGGCGTGAGAAAAATCGCACTAAGTCTCTCATTGTCTTTCTGTTTGATCGTTTTCAAATGAATAAAGATTTGTTTAAACCAAGTCACTGGGCTAGTTTCTCACAACAGGCTTGGGAAGTCCAAAATGAGTCCATTTTGAGTTATGAATATTTTCGTGCTCTCCAACACCTTATCTTTCATATTTATAAAGGATAGTCTTTTATATGGTCTCTAAATGGTCTTATTCGTGTTTTAAAATGGGTAGGTCAATACATTTTCTTCAGTTAGGCTAGACTTTTAGACTGCGTTTTCTCAAAATGGCCGACGCTCACCCTACTAAGCTGTAAATGCTCATAAGTTTGGAACGGAAAACAGATACAAAAACGGTTCATAAGTCAATACATTTTCTTCAGTTCGGCTAGACGTTTAAACTGTGTTTTCTCAAAATGGCCGACGCTCACCCTACTAACTTTAAATGCTCATGAACGGAAAAACCCCCAGATACGAACATGGTTCTTGTGTCATTAGAAATAGAGTTGTCTGAAGTTGTCAAATGTACAATATTTTCAGAATGGTCAGGTTTACACTTAATGTCCCTTTCGTGGTGCTGGGTCACATTTTGGTGCAACATTCAAGAGTCATTGTAGAGGGGGGGGGGGGGGGGGAACCAAGTAGGCCGACACACAGATAAAGCCCTCCACACACCGGTTTATCGGACAGGGCTTGTTGTTGTTATCGTGCGAGACGTCCTTTAAAGTGGAGGAAGTCTGTCTGTTGTAGAAGGACGAGGGCTTGGCGGCTTCCAATTCTGTCGCTAGTAAGTGGTTTTGGGGTTCAAATCTTGTTTGGGTTGAAGTTGGATTTGGTAGCGCCATGGTGATGCAGTCTCTCTATCAAAGAATCATGATACCTCTCTGCCAGTTTGTACAATATTTCCATTTGATTCTCGTCTCATTTTTTTGTCAGCGGAAGATTAAATTTGAACTACAATTATTAGTGTTCTAACATAATGATAATAATAATGGGCATTTCTAGCGCTTAATCTTAAGTAAGCCCTAAGCGCTTCCAATACTAAATAAGTTATCAATAAATAAGTACACCATCAATGGAAACAAGTGAACGTCAAACATAATGTTAAACAGAAGCACACACACACACACACACACGCGTGCGCGCGTGAAGAAAAAAATAAGAAATAGCACTCAATAATACTTGCATTTTGTTTAAGTTGCTAAAATCATCTCGTATATTTTCGCCATAGAGTTAAAGAATGCTGGTCTGTTTCAAGTTGTTGACTTTAGCGCTATTTCGAAAATGAAAACGCGAGAAATATTTTTAAAAAAACAAAAAAACCGGAAGTAATGTGTATTTCCCATGATTCAACTAATCGTTCGCCGCAATCAACCCCTCGAGCGTGAGCCCTAACGTTCGCGAACAATCGGCAAACGAAGGTTGTTTCTTAGGATCATTTTGTTTGGGCCGAATTGCGGGGAACAGCTTCGAGCGCCCGCCCTTGTGAAACGTCTCCGGCTCTGGGGTGTTAACAATGTGTGTGTGTGTGTGTGTGTGTGTGTGTGTGTGTGTGTGGTGTTGATGTCAGAAGTAGTAGTAGTAGTAGTAGTAGTAGTAGTAGTAGTAGTAGTAGTAGTAGTAGCAGCAGCAGCAGCAGTAGTAGTAGTAGTAGTAGTAGTAGTAGTAGTAGTAGTAGTAGTAGTAGTAGTAGTAGTAGTAGTAGTAGTAGTAGTAGTAGTAGTAGTAGTAGTAGTAGCAGCAGCAGCAGCAGCAGTAGTAGTAGTAGTAGTAGTAGTAGTAGTAGTAGTAGTAGTAGTAGTAGTAGTAGTAGAAGTAGTAGAAGTAATAGTAGCAGTAGTAGTAGTCGTTAAGTAATAGTAGTAACACTAATAGTAGTAGTAGTTAAGTAGTAGTAGTAGTCGTTAAGTAATAGTAGTAATACTAATAGTAGTAGTAGTAGTAGTAGTAGTAGTAGTAGTAGTAGTAGCAGCCGCAGCAGCAGCAGCAGTAGTAGTAGTGGTGGTGGTGGTGGTGGTGGTGGTAGTAGTTGTAGTTGTAGTTGTAGTAGTGGTGGTGGTGGTGGTGGTGGTGGTAGTAGTAGTAGTAGTAGTAGTAGTAGTAGTAGTAGCAGTAGTAGTAGTAGTAGTAGTAGTAGTAGTAGTAGTAGCTGTTGGGGGGTGGGGTGGGAAACGGGTCACTGCTTTGTTCACACCTTCAACGTTTTTAGTTATCTCCTGGGTGCGATTACAAAGTAGAGTATCATCACCACTTGTCTTTTGGGTCCTTAGCTATCTCTGTCTACCCGACATTCTATCAGTCTGTCTGTCTGTCTGTCTGTCTGGCTAACTCTCTCACTCATTGCCTCTATCTATCTATCCATCTCACCCTTTCACTCACTCATTGACTGACGACGTACTATCTTTCTCTCTCCCTCTCCATTTTTAGTCCCCGAGCCGAAAGTTCGGGAAGCTATTTTTTCTGTCTGATCCGTCCGGCGTGCCTCCGTCCGTCCGTCCGTTTTTATCAAAAACTATTCAGTCTATCATCATCAACTTTGGTATACTACTTTGCCAAGATGCCAGCTATCCACTGAGGTATTTAGTTTTACATTAAGGTCAAGGTCGCGCCAGTTACGGGGTTCAAACCCCGAAACACATAATCGCTAATATCTCGCGAAGTTTTGCATGTATTTCAATGCAGTTTTTTTCACAACATGTCTTGATGAATGGTCTATAACACAGTTGTCATGATTTTTTCTGTGCGCGCATGTGCGCATGATCGCGCGCGCTCAAATCACGGGTCCGAATCCCAAGGCTATATATCAACAACTATTCGGTTACGTGCTGTTTTGATGCGTTTTTAAGGATTAGTGTGTAGTAAAAAATAAAATAAAAAGCAACACGCGCATCGCCAAGCGGCAGATAAGTTCCTGAGTCGCTAAACATGGGATAAGCCCGCTGTGCCCTAGGCCCTTTGTGTCACAGGCCCGATATGTCCCACTTCTTTCCGGCCATCCATCCGTCCGTGCGTGCGTCCTGTTTTCAGTTCTCAATGGTCTCCGCGCTGTGTGTACAGCCGACACATTCCGATTTCGGAGTAGCTCGGCGATGCTGCGAGAGGACTTTGCAACCGCTCGGCGTTGCACTTGTCGTATTTGTTTCTTAATTTATTGAAGTATTGTGCTTACTTTTCTGAGTACCTGATGAAGAAAAGCAGTTGTATGCTTACTCGGTTATTACCTCAATACAAAATTTAAAGTTTAAAGTTTCAGTTTTGCTGAAAAAAGCCATCTTCATAATCTCATATTTTCTTGCAACGTAACGTGAATTATGTTCATGTTTTTTCCTTGTCGTTTCCTGGACACAAACGCATACTGTTTGTCTCGGTCCCTTTTGTTTGTTTCTCTGTTTGTTTGTTTTCTCTGTCCCAATGGTATCTTGTGAACCGCTGGACCGAATCCCTTCACGATTTTGAATGGTGGTGTGTCGTCACCAAGAGTAGATATCTTTAAAACCGAAACGCGTTGACTAGCCCCGACGTTTTCCGCATAGCGTTGTTGCTGTTGTTGGCTTACCCAGCTGGCTAAAAGACTCCAGGGATCATCCCAACAACCGAAGCACTAGAACACTATGGTATCAAATGGATCAGCTATGGATGATTGAGAACATTTTTCGAGTGTGACCGTTTTTGATTGCCCCGCCACATGGGCAGCCACACTCCGCCGTCTTCGGGTGATCAGCGTAGCTTAATAATTTGTTAGAAATTGTTTTTGTTTGAGAGTCGCAGTTCTGAACGAAAATGATCAACCCTTAATAATTAATGTTGGTATACGACTAAAGGGCATGAGGTAATGATAAAAGGCATACAGTTCTCGCTATGTTATCGTGGGGATACCGGGAGGGGGGGGAGAGGGGCTTTTGTGTAAATAGTTCCCCCACCTTCTGGAAGTTCTGTGCTTGTAACTTCCTCTAATCTGTCTCTCTCTTTGACTATGCCCTTTCCCTTTGCTTGCTGTCATCTACTATCTTTCTGCCCTTTCCGGTCCATTCTCCTCCTGCCTTTTTTGTTCTCCAAAGAAGCACTTTTCAAAAAGATTTCCTCCTCCAGCCGAAGTCGGACTTGCCGGGCCTAACTATGTCTTAGTTAGGCGCATAACGGCAGCATGGCGCAGCTGCGCTCATAAAAAAAAATTGACAGGAAACTGTCTGAGCGATCGAAGAAGAAGAAAAATAAGAACAACTCTCTACTTACCACTATTTTAGACTATGACTCTCTAACTAAGGGGGGCATTTGCACTGGATCAATAGTGCTGCAGCCAAGGGGTTTGGTTGGCCTTTGGGGACCTTCTCCAACCGCAGAGCTCTCATCTTCAAATACCCTTTTGGCAGAGAGAGTGGGGATGTACCCTGGGCAAGGGGAGGGAGAGGAAGGAGGAAATAAGGGGGGGGGGTTCTTATTATGTATGAAATATGTGGTTAGAGCAAGCTTTCAGAGCCTGAATTGGGGCGAGGGTATGTATGTTTCTTGGGACTTACGTTCGTGTTGTGTTTCCTTGATTGTCAGTGCAGTTGTTCTGGCTTTTTTTGTTGTGGTTTGTTTTAGTCACACGCATGCATACACACACGCGCAGCGCACACACGCACGCGCATACAGAAACACACACACGCGCGCACGCACGCACGCCGCACATACACACACACACACGCATTCACATATATATGCACTCACACACTCTAAGAGAGAGAGAGGGGGGTGGAGAGATAGAGAGAGTGAGAGAAAGAGAGACAGAGAGAGAGAGAGAGAGAGAGAGAGAGAGAGAGAGAGAACAGAGAGACAGACAGACAGAGAGAGAGAGAGAGAGAGAGAGAGAGAGAGAGAGAGAGAGAGAGAGAGAGAGAGAGAGAGAGAGACAGACAGACAGACAGACAGACAGACAGACAGACAGACAGACAGACAGAGAGTTATTTTACCTACCCTCTCTCTCAAGTGATACGTCTTTTGTTGTGTGTTGACATAATCCATTGACACTACCTTTCTGCTTCAGCTCATGTTCTTGCCACTCTGTCTCTGTCTGCCAATCTGTCTGTCTGTCTGTCTGCCTGCCTGTCTGTCTGTCTGTCTCTCTATCTCTCACTCTATATCTCTCTGTCTGTATCTCTCTCTATCTGTCACTCTCTGTGTCTTTGTGTGCGTCTCTCTCTCTCTCCCTCTTTCTCTCTCTCTCTGTCTCTGTCTCTCTCTGTCTCTCTCTCTCTCTCTCTCTCTCTCTCTCTCTCTCTCTCTCTCTCTCTCTCTCTATTCTGTCTATGGTCCTCTATCGCTCTCTCTCTCTCTCTCTCTCTCTCTCTCTCTCTCTCTCTCTCTCTCTCTCTCTCTCTCTCTCTCTCTCTCTCTCTCTCTCTTCTGTAAGTGTGTGTCTCTCTCTGTCTGTGTGTGTGTGTCTCTCTGTCTTTGTGTGTGTGTCTCTCTCTGTTCTGTTTATGTTCCTCTATGTCTCTCTCTCCCCTCTCTCTCTCTCTCTCTCTCTCTCTCTCTTTCTCTATATATCTCTGTCTTTCTCTTCCTCTCTCGCTCCCCTCCCCCCCTCTATCTGTCATTCTCTTTCTTTCCCGCTCTCTCCACCCTCTCATCCTCGTGCATCCTCAGAGGAAGCAATGCAACGACCTACGATATCATCATCAACAACAATAACACAAACTCCGAACGCAACTCCACCCCCACCCCCACCCCTATACTCCCACCACCACCACCACCACCACCACCCACACAAACGCCCCCATACTCCCACCCCAATAACATGTTCGTGCCTTGTTCGGAAGAGAGAAGGACTTGCGTGTTTATGAACAATGCATTAACAATGCATTTGCGATGCAAATGAGAAAATAAACTGAGAGTGCAAAGAGGGCATACAAAGGGAAAATAAAATAGAGAACAAGAAAGCAAGCGCGCGAGTGAGTGTGTGCAGGGTGGGTATGGGTTGATGGAGATAGTGTAGCTAAAAAGGAGCCAGCCACACGTCCACTAAAATGTGTACGACTGTGCGATACGATTCGATCACGTGGTCTCCGAGACCACAATGTGATTCGCGCGCTTCGAGATCACGTGATCGAATCGACGTATCGTACAGTCGTGCGATTCTTTTTTAGCTGACGTGTGGCTGGCCCTTAAAGACCCACAGGTCACGTGTCAAAATCACGAGTTTCACGTCTTTTCCTTCTTATAGCTGGTAAGAAGTCTGGTTTTGACAAGGTTTGACTCTCATACAAATGCCCCCAAATTCAACACGAAGCATCGGTTTTAAAGAGCAGCCTCAATTTGAAGTTGGGGATATTTGTATGTGGGTCACAGCTACCCGGACAAAATCAAGGGACTTAATCGCGGTGCGTCAGTGTGTCTTTAAGAGGGGCAGAAGACACACTGCGTACGGTTTGATCCCAACGCGATCTGATTTTTGTGAGGCATGATTCTCGTGAACATCTACTGTCTAAATGAATGTGATGAAATCCTACTAGTTATGTTCACTATGTTTAGTAGTCTACCGTACGAAACCTCTCCATGAAATGTCTGTTATTATCATACATTCTGTTTAATTCGTGTATTCTTCTTCTTCATTCGCTCAGACAGTTTCCTGTCATATGAGCGTTGATGAGTCATGCTGCCGTTATGCGCCTAACTAAGAACTAGTTAGGCCCAGCGTGTCCGACTTCGGCTGAAGAAATCTTTGTAAGATGTATAGAAAAAAAAGGCAGAAGAATGGATGGACCATTGAGACAGAAAGATAGCAGATGACAGTAAGCAAAGGGAAAAGGCAGAGTCAAAGAGAATGACAGAATTACAGGAAGCTACCAGCACAGAACTTCCAGAAGGTGGGGGAATCATTTGTGCAAAAGACCCCCCGGTATCCCCACGGGGGCGATTCGTGTATGTATTGGGGTCTACTTGTAGTAATAATAGTGAGCGAAAATTACTAGAATTGTATTTCAAACGGAAGTACTGACTGTATTTCACGCGAATTTCACTAACTCACAGACATCGTCACAGTCGGATCGCATTTGGGATCGAATCGTATGCAGTGTGTCTGTCCCTTAACCCTTTCACCGCCAGCCATATTTCAGCCAAAATTTGCCATTACATTTACCTGGGTAGAGAACAAAATATCCATCTGCAGTAATGTGGATTCTTCTGTGACATATATGTTAATAAGGTCTACCCTTACTTCCCAAAACTAAGACAATAGGGTCTTTGGAGAAATAGACCCCAATTTGATGCCTTTTAGTGACATCGGTGTTAACCCCTTGACTGCCACCATCGTATTACGTACTGACCTGATGACATCACTGATGATGTCATCAGATGAAGAGGAATAACCCTGATATGCTGGCTTTTTCTCCAACATAATCAAGAGAGTAATATCCCCAGACCAGTTTCTCAGATTGGCTCTAGTTGTCTTTTTTCATGTCATGATTTGCCCAATTATTCTTTTTTTCTTGTAATTTTATCTGGCAGTCAAGGGGTTAAATCACTGTGGTGCTAAGATGCGACTTTGGCGGTGAAAGGTTTAATGAAGAAGGAAGAAGTTGGGAGTGGGGTGTGGGTTGTGGGTGGTGGGTGGGGTGGGGTGAGTAGGGTCCCTCTGGACAAATTTAGCTTCTTGGCGTTGGTTCATTGTTTGGAATAACACAATAATATGTATAAGCGAACAAACAAACATAAATGCTATCGGCACATTGCACTCTCGGTTAGTGCGTGACTCACACAAGCAGAATCCTGTGTGGAGCAGAGAGACAATTAATCGTTTCTGTTTATTTGTTCGTTTTTGTCTTCTTCTTTTGGGGGGATATCTCTCTCTCTCTCTCTCTCTCTCTCTCTCTCTCTCTCTCTCTCTCTCTCTCTCTCTCTCTCTCTCTCTCTCTCTCTCCATCCCTCTCTCTCTCTCTCTCTCTCCATCCCTCTCTCTCTCTCTCTCCCTCTCTCTCTTTCTCTCTCTTTCCCTCCCTCTCTCTCTCTCTCTCCCTCTTTCTCTCTCTCTCTCTCTCTCTCTCTCTCCCTCCCCCCATCTCTCTCTCTCTTTCTCTCTCTCTCTCTCTCTCTCTCTCTCTCTCTCTCTCTCTCTCTCTCTCACTCTCTCTCTCTCTCTCTCTTCAAACCCCCTCTTTCCCTTCACACCCACTCCCTGTCCCTGTCTCTTACAGCTGATCAATAATTGTTCCCAATGTACTTATCCTCTTGTAAAAACAAAACAAAAACAACCTCCCACAGCAGACGTTGATGCACATACTTGTTTATCAAAAGGCACTTGGGATGTGTCACCCATGGATTGATAGCTGAAGTCTACCATGTATGACAACGTAAGTTCCCGGGACAGAAGCAGACAGAAGACTAAGAGGGTTGTCATGCGTATGTGTGAGTGAGAGAACAAAATGGGACAGATATGTAACAGAGACAAGGAGTGAGAGAAATAGAGAGTCAGATAAGTAGCTAGCAGGACACTGGACAGTGATGGACAAGGAGTGAGATAAATAGAGAGTCAGATAAGTAGCTAGCAAGACACTGGACAGTGATGGACAAGGAGTGAGATAAATAGAGAGACAGATAACGGTGATCAACACAGCTGAGTTTGTTGCTGGAATAAAGACGTTGCTTTTTATATATATAGATATACACTTTATCTGTGTATTCACTATTGCATTGACTCAATAGTGTGCAGACTCAACTGCCTGCTTTGGAAAATATTTGGTCTATGCACCCTGAAAAAAAGAAGAAAAAAAGAAAAAGAAATAGAGAGACAGATAAGTAGCTAGCAAGACACTGGACCGTGATGGTGAGATGTAATTATGGCATTCTGAAATCAAACACAAGATGTCAAAGCCATGCAAACGTACCCATGCAAACGCACATGAATAACAGTATTCAAGGGAGTTAATTTTTGATCATCGGGTCATTGTGTTTTTGTGTGTCTTAAGAAATAGTCCCTGTATGGGTTGAGAAATGAAATATTTTTGTTTGTGGCTCAAGCCACAAACCTATAACTCACTTTGTCGGTCGGTCTGTCTGTCTGTCTGTCTGTCGGTCGGTCGGTCCAAAATTGTCGCACATTTTGACAAAATTGTCGCACTTCAAATCGAGGCTACGCTTCTGGCCGCTCTTTAAAATGATGTATTTTAAAAGCGTACAAAATAATAAACATATGTAATACAGACACTACAACAGACACGATGAGTATGCGGTGCTTCTTTTGATGAGTATAAGTAGGATACATAGTTTTAAATGTTTTCCAAAAGATATAAAAAGTTACGAAATGGTGCAGAGATAACATTCTATCGCATCTGTATGTTGAATGAAAAGCAAGGAAGACAACCCCGGTAAGGCTGTATGGAATGACTTGACTGACGAGTCTCTAAATAAAAGACCACTGAAGACACGTTGCAGTGTGTGCTAGTCTGTCGTTTCCGACAATGACTGTCCGATAGGAGGGGGGGGGGGGGGGGGGGGGGGGGCACATACTTTGTCTGGCGGACTGGCCAGGAACATTTGTTTACAGTGGAGATGCCTTGCCCAGGGTACATCCCCACTCTCTCGGCCAAAGGGATTTGAGAACAATTGGCGTTGGGGAAGGTCCCCAAAAGGCCAACATATCCCTTTGGCTGCAGCACCAGAGACGGTGCAAGGGGCCCACTTCGTTCGAGAGTCACAAGAGACTAAACTGTACCATGGTCTTCCATCACTGTAAAAAATCATCTATTGTACAGCTCTCATGTTACTGTTGGCCCCCCACTGCAGGGTCTAATGTTCAACCAATGAATAAAAGCCATCTGAGTAAAGGGCATACTGGTACATTTAGGTGTTTATAGTTAAAAAAAACAAACCCTTCATTCGCCACTGTCGCCTCTAGGCACCCACAATGATTGAACACCCATGTCACTGAAAGGGCATCAGATGAGGGTCTGTTATCCAAGTGAGCCTTAATTTTTCTTTATTTTGGGAGGTAAGAATAGGCCCTGTATTTTATGGGATGTCACAGACGCCGAATCCTCCAATATTGCCAGATTTGAAATCTGTCTCTACAACCCAGGTTAAGTTTAATGGAAAAGTTTTGTGCTGATGAAAAATGGCTGGCTTGTGTTGAAAGGGTTAAATTAAGCAGCAGGCAGGTACTCTCGATCCCGCTTCAGATGGATACGCCAGGAAGACAAGTTTACACTAAAAGGAATTTTTTAAATAAGTTGACAAATCAATACAAGTTTGGCTTCTAGCCTGTCGAGCACACAAAAAAATGATGGACCCGTTAAAGGTCTAAGATGCACCCCCCCCCTCTCCTCCCCCCCCCCTCCCCCACCCCCCCTCCCATTGCCCCCCTCCCCCCACCCTACATTTATCAGCTCTCCCCATTTCACATTTGCCTTTCTTACCAAACATTAAGCTGTATTGTATTAACCTTCCCAGCTCATTATCTTTGTTGAATCATTAATCGCAATCATGATAAAGGCCATTATCTAATAGACCCCCCCCCCACCCCCTATGTAGTGCGTACACACAACAGCCGCGGAGCATTAGTCACGTCCTGGTTCATTGCGGGTTTTTTTCCGTCTTGCCTTTATCTTCTACTATTCTTGAAGCATGCGTTTAATTATGTAAATGGATGACAAATTAGTGTTAAATATAGCAAACGATGAGGATGAAGTACTCAATGTGCAATAAGAAAGGCAAGAACGGAAAAATGGAAACGACAGAGAAATGTAGGGGGGTTGGGTGGGGGGGACCCTTAGGTCAGTGCATTTCCTCTGATATTATTTTTGTATCCTTAGTGGAAAGGCCGTGGCTGCGCACGCAGAACGGAAACGCCGTTTCCCAGGCCGGGAAGCGCAATGTCTTTCTCTGGGG
>CM065704.1:12082046-12084546 GCA_017654935.2 Phymorhynchus buccinoides
CTATTATCCAAAGACTCTATTGTCTTAGTTTTCGGAAATAAGGATAGACCTAATTTTAGATATGTCACAGAAGAATCCACAATACTGCAGATGGACTTTGTTCTCTACCCAAGTAAATTTAATGGACATTTTTGGCTGAAATATGGCTGGCGGTGAAAGGGTTAAAGTTAGTAGGGTGAGCGTCTGCCATTCTGAGGAAACACAGTCTAAAGTCTAGGCTAGCTGAAGACAATGCATTGACCTACTCGTTTTAAAGAACTTAGAGACCATATTAAAAACCATTTCAACGCCAGCCATTTTTCAGCCATGCATTTCCATTAAGCTTACCTGGGTAGAGAAAAGATTTCATCTGCAATATTGGGGATTCCTTTGTGACATCCATAAAATAGGGTCTATCCTTACCTCCCAAAATGAAGAACGTAAGTCCACTGGATAGCAGACTCATTTGATGCCTTTCAGTGACATGGGTGTTCAATCATTGTGGTGCCAAGAGGCGACAGTGGCGATGAAAGTTTTTAAAAATAATAAACTAACTAAAGATTGTCCGGTAAAGGTAAAGATGTGCCACCCCCCATGCATTTCTCGGTTAATTGTATTTTTCCGTTTTTGCCTTTCTTACCATACATAAAGCTGTATTTTAGGAACATGTTTAGCTAATTACCTTTTTGGAATACTAACCCTAACCCTAACCCTAGCCCTAAACCTAACCCTACCCCCCACTATGTACTGCAGTACACCGCGATTTGTCACAGTTGTGGGCGTTGCGTTTTTCCGTCTTATACGGTGGGGGGTAGGGTTAGGATTAGGGCTAGGGTTAGGGTTAGTATTCCAAAAAGGTTATTAGCTAAAAATGTTCCTAAAATACAGCTTTATGTATGGTAAGAAAGGCAATAACGGAAAAATACAATTAACCGAGATAGGTAGGGGGGGTGGCACATCTTGACCTTTACAAATATGAAAGATAAAATGTAAGAGAGCACAAAAATACCCATATCTCAAAATGGACAAACAAATGATGTGTTTTACTTTCCGAGCCTGTTGTTAGGAACTAGCCAGGCGACTTAATGTCCCCTTTCGTGGTGCTGGGTCATTATATTTTATTTCCGTTCTGAGCGTGTCATTTGCAATTCGGAAGTCCTTGTCTTGGGATATAATATTATATTAGGTTGTTTTTTTATGATAATAGGGTGTTGAATCCAACATCAGTTGGAGACCAATTTGTAAATGTTAGGCATTTTGAGTTATTGCGTAATATTCAAAATGGCCGCCGTGAGATATTACAGAACTGTAAAAATAAAAAAAAAGGAATTAACGTATTAATTAAACGCTTAGAGCTTAAAGGTGAAGCGCTACATATATGTTCTTAAATAAATTAAGGCCGTGCACACACATAAGCGGATATTCCATGCAGCCACCCGTGCGCAATCCATAAATAAGTGAAACAAAGAAGGGGAAATATCTGCGCACGTGTCCGAATTTCCCCTATATGCGTAAGCTTGTATCCTTCTTTCTTCCACTTATTTGGGGTTTTCCGTACGGAACTTACGCGTCTAATGTGAACCCGGCCTAATTGTAAATATTTCGTATCTAATGCTTGCTATTGGGTGATAAATCTAATGTAAGTTGTTGAAATGATTCAAACAAAGTGGATTGTGGTATTTACTAGTCCCCTGCCACTCCCGCTGAGGAGGGCTATTATGAACAATCGCAGACCATCTTCCAGCTTGAGTAGTGTGATAGATTGATTAGCGTTAGAATGTTTTTTTTACTTTCTTCAGCTTTTTTTTTTTTTTTTTAACTAATAAAATAGATTCAACATATCCGATTATTGTTATCTGACAACGCTGCAACACACACACACACACACACACACGCACACACACACACACACACGCACACACACGCACACACGCGCACAAACACGCACACACACTCACTCACGCACACATACACACACACACGCACACACACACGCACGCACGCACGTACACACACACACACACACATATATATACACACACACACACACACGTGCACGCGCGCGCGCGCGCACATACGTACACACACAGGCACTCATGCACACACACACACTCACATAAAAACGCTCGCACGCACACACACATACGCGCGCGCGCACGCATGCACGCACGCACACATACAGACGGGCGCATGCACGCACATCTCTCTCTCTCTCTCTCTCTCTCTCTCTCTCTCTCTCTCTCTCTCTCTCTCTCTCCTCTCTCTCTCTCTCTCTCTCTCTCCTCTCTCTCTCTCTCTCTCTCTATCTGACAACGCTGTCCTCTCACACACACACACACACACACACACACACACACACACACACACACACACACACACACATACACACACACACACACACGCACACACACGCACACACACACGCGCACACACACACACACACACTCACTCACGCACACATACACACACACACACGCACGCACACACGCACGCACGCACGTACACACACACACACATATAT
>CM065704.1:12094546-12112046 GCA_017654935.2 Phymorhynchus buccinoides
TACATCTGGCTAAAAGGTTAAGTGCAGAGTACTCTACATAGCAAAACTGTATTAATTAAAAGGAAAAAACGAAACTCAAGGGTAAGTGAAAAAAATAAAAGTATTATGTGTCATCCCCGTAAAATAATAAAATGCTTACGGCGTTGCAAGGACAATATTGTCAAATCCTCAAAATAAACGTTCACGTTGTTGTTGTTTTTTAACTGTTGGACCTTGTTTTAGATGTAGGGGAAGACGGGGTAAAAAGCGCATGGGCGGGTAAGAAGCCCACCCCAATTATCTCATGAAATAAAGAAAATTTCAGTCAAATTTGCCCATGAGACGAATGCTAGACATTAACGCTCGTCTCATGGGCAAAATGAGACCGAAATTTGCTTCATTTCATGAGATAATTGGGGTGGGCTTCTTACCCGCCCATGCGCTTTTTACCCCGTCTTCCCCTAGGGCCTAACTTTTCTTACTATCTCATTTCCCCGGCCCTTATTGTTTAACCCTTTCGCCGCCAGCCATTTTTCAGCCAAAAAAATACCATTAAGCTTTTAACCAGGTAGAGAGAAAAAAATATCTGCAATAATTATTGGGATTTTCTCTATGACATGTTTAACATTAGGCCTGTCCTTACCTCCCACAATAAAGAAAATAGGGTCTTTGAATAACAGGCCCTGATTTGATGCCTTTTTAGTGACATGGGTGTTAAACCATTGTGGTGCATAAATGCGACATTGGCGGCGAAAGTTAAAAGATAGACTGGTCCTTAGATCATAGTTTGATCTGATTGCAAGTCGATTAATAGTAGCTGATTGATTGCTGAATATTAAATTCTATTGTTTACTATTATTATCATTTCACACATTATGGTGAAAGTATGGCGATTGATCACTGAATATTGTTTTCTATTGTTTTCTAATAATATTCTACAAAGTATGGTTGATTGGCTGTTTAACCGTTTGATAAAATAGTGGTTTATTTGTTCTTATTTATTCATTTATTTGTTTGTTTGTTTGTTTGCTTGTTTGTTTGTTTATTTATGTATGCATGTATGTATGTATGTAGTATGTATGTATGTATGTATGTTATGTATGTATGTATGTATGTATGTATGTATGTATGTATGTATGTATGTATGTATGTATGTATGTATGTATGTATGTATGTATGTATGTATGTATGTATGTATGTATGTATGTATGTATGTATGTATGTATGTATGTATGTATGTATGTATGTATGTATGTATGTATGTATGTATGTATGTATGTATGTATGTATGTATGTATGTATGTATGTATGTATGTATGTATGTATGTATGTATATATGTATGTATGTATGTATGTATGTATGTATGTATGTATGTATGTATGTATATATGTATGTATATGTATGTATGTATGTATGTATGTATGTATGTAGTATGTATGTATGTATGTATGTAGTATGTATGTATGTATGTATGTAGTATGTATGTATGTATATATGTATGTATGTATATATGTATGTATGTATGTATGTATGTATGTATGTATGTATGTATATGTATGTATATATGTATGTATGTATGTATGTATGTATGTATGTATGTATGCATTGGTTTGTTCTTCTTCTTCGTGCAGGCGACAACAACAACAAAAAGAAGAACAAACCAATAAATAAATGTTTGTCTATTCATTATTATTTCCTTGTCTGTTTGTGTTTTAAACATTCAATGATAGAATATATTGATACAAATGTTAACGTGCCTCCCCCCCCCTCCCCCCACACACACACCTCCCCACATGATGCGGGCATTGAGGCCTATTCAATAAAATGTTCGACTTTCGACTCTGTCCCCCCCCCCCCCCCCCCCCCAACCCCCATCCCCCCCCCCCCCCCCCCACACACACACACACACACACACACACCCCCCCCTCTCCACAGTGAGAGGCTGTAGACATATTTTCCTCTTTGACATCTGAAATTATAAGAAGCAATCGTGTTACTGGTTTAAATTGTTATTGTTTTGTGCCAAATAAGTCTGTTGGTGTGGGTTTTTTTTACTTCTAAGGCAATAAACATCTTATCTGTTCTCTTCTGTTCTGTTATGTTCTAGTGGCTCCGGAGTTCCGGGACGCGGAGAAGATGCCCAGAGAGGACATCGTCCGCCCCGTGGGCAGCACGGTCCGCCTCAAGTGCCGAGCCAGGGGCAACCCCGAGCCCCACGTCTACTGGTTCAAGGACGACCAGCTCGTGGAAGGAGAGGAGGAGGAGGAGATGGTGGAAGAAGACGATGAGGATGAGGATGAAGAGGAGGTGGAGGAGGAGGAGGAGGGTGGAGGAGGTGGAGGGGAGACGGGGAGGGGGGTCATCACGAGGGTAGGCGTCCCTTGTGGATTTTGAAGCTGTCGCACGTGCGGGAGTCGGACTCGGGCCGCTACACGTGCATGGTGGCCAACAGGCTGGGCCACGTCAACCACACGTACCGCCTGGAAGTCATAGGTATGGGATTGTGTGGTGGTGGTGGAGTGAGGATGATGATGATGAGGAGGAGGAGGAGGAGGATGAGGAGGAGGAGGAGCAGGAGGATTGTGGTGGAGTGAGGATGATAAGGACGAGGAGGAGGAGGAGGAGGATGACGATGATGATGAGGAGGAGGACGGTGATGATGATGATGATGATGACTTTTATGATGATGTGTGTGTGTGTGTGTGAGACTATGTATGTGTGTGTGTGTGTGTGTGTGTGTGTGTGTGTGTGTGTGTGTGTGTGTGTGTGTATGTGTGTGTGTGTGTGTGGTTGCGTTTGCTTAATGTGTATGTGTATGTTGTGTGTGCAAGCGTGTGTATGTGTGTGTGTGTGTGTGTGTGTGTGTGTGTGTGTGTGTGTGTGTGTGTGTGTGTGTGGTTGCGTTTGCTTAATATGTATGTGTATGTCTGTGTTGTGTGTGCATGCGCGTGTGTGTGTGTGTGTGTGTGTGCGTGTGATTGCGTTTGCTTAATGTGTGTGTATGTTGTGTGTGCATGCGTGTGTGTGTGCGTGTGATTGCGTTTGCTTAATGTGTATGTATATGTTGTGTGTGCAAGCGTGTGTGCGTGTGAGTGAGTGTGTGTGTGTGTGTGTGTGTGTGTGTGTGTGTGCGCGCGCATGTGTGTGACTGTGTGCGTGTGCACGCGCGCGAGTGAGATAATGGGGACAGAAGGCGTGTGCGAAGAGTAGGGATGAAAGTGCGTGGATGAGAGAGTGTGTATGTGTGTGTGAGGGGGGTGGAGGGGGTTGTTTGCACACGCGCGTGTATGTGCGTGTGCGTTTGTACGTGTGTGTGTGTGTTTCTGTGTGTGTATGTACGCATGCGTTTCTACGTGTGTGTGTGTGTGTGTGTGTGTCTGTGCGCGCGCGTGTGTATATGTGCGTGTATATTATGTGCGCGCGCGCACGCGCGTAACTGTTCGCTGGCATCAAGCCTGGTCATCATCGTCATGATAATACTACTACTTATTACGCAGCGTGTTGCTTTCCAGACCAGGTTCGCTCCAAGCCCAAGCTGATCTCCTCTCACCCCCAGAACACCACCGTGGAGAACGGGGGGACCGCCTCCTTCCAGTGCAGAGTCCAGAGCATCGTACAGCCCCACATCAAGGTAGACAACATTTGGGTTGAAAGACCCACAGAGCCGGCTGGATTAAGTCTCTTGGTTTTTTTCTGGGTCGGTGTGGCCCACATTCAGACTTTCCTCGTATACGATCGAGGCTGCTCTTTAACCCTTTCACCGCCAGCCATATTTCAGCCAAACATTTCCATTAAGTTTACTTGGATAGAGAACAAAATCTGTCTGCTGTGTTGGGGATTCTTATGTGACATATATAAAATAAGGTCTATCCTTACTTCCCAAAACTGAGACAATAGGGTCTTTGGATAATGGACCCCAATTTGATGCCTTTTAGTGACATAGGTGTTAAATCACTGTGGTGCTAAAATGCGACTTTGGCGGTGAAAGGGTTAAAGATCCACCAGATCACATGTCAAAATCACGGGTTTCACGTGTTTTCCCTCTTATAACTGGAAATAAATCTGGTTTTGACCAAGTCTGACTCCCATATAAATGGCCCCAAATTAAAACCGACACATCAGTTTAAAGAGCAGCCTCAATTTGAATATGGGGAAATTCGTATGTGGGTCACATCAACCCAGAAAAAAACCGAGGGACTTAATCGTGGTGCGTCACTGGGTCTTTAAAGTGATGTCTCGTTTTCGTGCAAGAGGCAATTTGTATGGGAGCAACATTTGATCAAAATAAGACAAGTTAGACAACATTTTGGTTTAAAACCCTTTCAACGCCAGCCATTCCTCAGCCAAAATTTACCATTAAATTTACCCGGGTAGAGAAAATATTTATGTCTGCACTATTGGGGATTCCTCTGTGACATGCATAAAATAGGGCCTGTCCTTACCTCCCAAAATGAAGAACATGTTAAGGTCACTGGATACCATACCCTGATTTGATGCCTTTCAGTGACATGGGTGTTGAATCATTGTGGTGCCAAGAGGCGACAGTGGCGATGGAAGGGTTCAACGAATTTGTTTTTATTGAGAATTTAGTTTTCAGACGTTTCTGAAACGGGAGGCGACTGCGCCATTCATTTCGCGGACGGACATCAGTGTTGGTGTAAAACAAACTTGACCGACATTCATCTTGAATAATAAACACACATTCAAACACAGAGCCATGCAGCTGCACTTGATTAGAATGGAAGCGACTTGGAATTCGGAATGAGCGGCGTGGGAGCAACGCCACTGTACGACCCAGAAGCTTTACACAGACAATAACACACAAATAAGTTATCACTATACACATAAGACTCACTACAATCAAATCAAATATGCATAAAATAATAGTATTTAAACAAAGCCCTCTTCATAACCACAAACTTTGAAACAATACTACAATAGTATAAGAAAATAAACAACATTGCAAGGGAAATCAAAGTTCATGAGCTAAGTTATTGCGCAAACACACAGACACACTAATAGAGAAGCACACAGTCACACACCACGCACGCGCACGTATGTATGTATGTATGTATGTATGTATGAATGTATGTATGTATGTGACGTCAGACCATGGAGACCAGAGTGGCACGGTGGTAGCGCGTTCGCCTCGTATCAAGTAAACCGAGTTCGAACCTGGGTACTGGGGATTTTTCCTCTCACTTTGCTCTGATATTGATCTCCTTTTTTTGTTGTCCATCAGTGGCTGAAGAGGGTGGACGACCCAGAGAGCAGCAGCCAGGCCCTGCTGAACCGGACCATCGAGGTGAAGGGTCAGAAGTTCATGGTGCTGAGGACGGCTGGGGAGGTGTGGTCAGGTCCTGACGGGTCCTACCTCAACAAGCTGGTCATCCAGCGGGCCAGGCCCCGCGACGCCGGCATGTACATCTGTTTGGGGGCCAATAACATGGGATACAGTCTGAGGTCCGCCTACCTCTCTGTGGTGCCTGGTGAGTTCCCCTGTCTCTGTCTGTCTGTGTGTGTCTCTCCCTCTCTCTCTGTCTCTCTTTCTTTCTCTCTCTCTCTCTCTCTCTCTCTCTCTCTCTCTCTCTCTCTCTCTCTCTCTCTCTCTCTCTCTCTCTCTCTCTCTCTCTCTCTCTCTCTCTCTCTCTCTCTCTCTCTCTCTCTCTCTCTCTCTCTGGTGCCTGCTGAGTGTCTTGTCCATGTCTCTGTCTCTGTCTCTACATGTCTGTCTGATTTTCTTTCTCTGTCTCTTTCTCTGTCTCCCCTCTCTCCCTCTCTCTCTCTCTCTCTCTCTCTCTCTCTCTCTCTCTCTCTCTCTCTCTCCTCTCCCCTCTCTCTCTCTCTCTCTCTCTCTCTCTCTCTCTCTCTCTCTCTCTCTCCTCTCTCTCTCTCTCTCTCTCTCTCTCTCTCTCTCTCTCTCTCTCTCTCTCTCTCTCTCTCTCTCTCTCTCTCTCTCTCTCTCTCTCTCTCTCTCTCTCTCTCTCTCCTCTCTCTCTCTCATCTCTCTCTCTCTCTCTCTCTCTCTCTCTCTCTCTCTCTCTCTCTCTCTCTCTCTCTCTCTCTCTCTCTCTCTCTCTCTCTCTCTCTCTCTCTCTCTCTCTCTCTCTCTCTCTCTCTCTCTCTCTCTCTCTCTCTCTCTCTCTCTCTCTCTCTCTCTCTCTCTCTCTCTCTCTCTCTCTCTCTCTCTCTCTCTCTCTCTCTCTCTCTCTCTCTCTCTCGTCCCTCTCTCTTTCTCATGTCATTAGGACCTGTAGTATTTTGTGGTTGATTACACTAACCTTTTACAGTGTCTCGCTCTCTTTCTCTCCTCTCTTTCTTTCTCTTAACCCCCCTCTCATTCCCTCTCCCACCCACCCACCCCCCACCCCCTCTCTCCGTCTCTCAGAACACTATACAATGTTTCTCTTTTTCTCTGTACACAACACACAGCGGGCTCCATGGGCGGCTCCAGTTCCCAACAACAGGATAGCGCCAACACCTCCTCGGACCCAGCCTCCTCCTCCTCTTCCTCCTCCTCCTCCTCCTCAGTCTCCAGCAAGCTCCCTCTGTATGTGGGCGTTCCAGCCGGGGCCATCCTGGTCCTCCTCCTGCTCATCCTCAGCATCGTCATCGTGCAGAACCGCAGGAAATGCGCCTCCTCCTCGTCCACCTCGTCGTCGTCGTCCTCCTCGGCAAGGTCCTCGCTCGGTGGGAAAAGGCTGCACCATGGTCCTCCTCCTCCTCATCCTCCTCACCACCATCCTCATCAGCATCATCCTCAGCATCCCCAGCACATGCCCGTGCCCACCTCGGAGCGCGATGCCGGGTTCTACAGCAGCTATCAGCATCAGCATCAGCATCATCCTCATCATCATAATCATGATAATCACTCTAGCCCTACCACTACCACCACGTCCACCAACAACGCCACGATGACGACTGGTTGTGGTGTGGGTGTGGGTGGGGGTGGGGGCACTTTAACGGCTGCGCTTAATAGCAGTAGTGGTGGTGTGGGGGGTGGGGGGAGCAACAGTGTAGCTGGGGGGATGATGATGACGATGCACGGGGGTGGTGGTGGGGCTTCCTTCTCTCCTACTCCTCCTCCTCCTCCTCCTCCCCCACACACCGCCAGCTCTCTCTACAGTGGCGGCGGGGGCTACGGGGGGTCCTCTTCCAGCTTCCTCACCAGCCCGACCCCAGCACCCGGGGGGGGACCCTTCTTCAGCAAGGCTCCGCCTCCTCCTCCTGCTACTACTCCTACCCCCAAGACCCCCGCCCCTTCCCTGGACTTCAGCGGGTCCGACTTCACCTCCGTGTCCCAAGCCCCGCCCCACCTTACCCTCTTTGCTAACCCCCAGGCCTTCCCCCTACACGCCCACCCCTCCACCAACCCCATGCCCACCCCCACCACCGCATCGCAGCAGCAGCAGCAGCCGTCTATGCACTTTGCCAGCAGCAACAACGTCCCTGACCTGACTTACAGTTACTGAGTTCAGACGTTTGGTCATTGTTAGCACCGGTATATAGCTTAACTTGTACAACATCCCTAACCAGACATACGGTTACTGAGTTCAGACGATTGGTCATTGTTGGTACATAACTTAACATATTATACAACATCCCTGACCTGAAGTACGGTTACTGAGTTCAGACGTTTGGTCATTGTTGGTAACGTATTATACAACATCCATGACCTGACGTACGGTTACTGAGTTCAGACGTTTGGTCATTGTTAGTACCGGTATATAACTTAACCTGAACAGCATCCCTGATTTTACATACAGTTACTGAGTTCAGACGTTGGTCATTGTTAGTATAATATAACTTAACCTATACAAGGTCCCTGACCTGACATACGGTTACTGAGTTCAGACGTTTGCTCTTTATTAGTACCGGTATATAACTTAGCCTATACAACGTCCTTGACCTGACATACGGTTACTGAGTTCAGACGTTGGTCATTGTTAGTATATTATAACTTAACCTGTGCAACGTTCCTGACCTGACATACGGTTACTGAGTTCAGACGTTTGCTCTTTATTAGTACCGGTACATAACTTAGCCTATACAACATCCCTGATCTGACATACGGTTACTGAGTTCGGACGATTGGTCATTGTTAGTATATTATAACTTAACATCCCTGACCTGACATATGGTTGCTGAGTTCGGACTTGTGGTCGTTATTAGTGTTGGACCTGCGGAACTCCCAAACAAAGAGAAATTAGTGTAAGATGTTAAGAACATTTTGAACTTTCACTCTACAAAGCAAACGTAATGTAGTGGTGGCGAATGAACGGTGTAGTGTAGTTTCCGAGTTGTTGTTGTCGACTTACCCTGGCTTAAAAACTCCAGGGACCATCCCATCAGCCGAAGCACTTGAACACTATGGTACAAAATGAACCAGCTAGGGGTGAGAACATTAATATGTTACGTGTGTGACGGTTTTGGCCAGATATCAGATAGTTTCCGAGTTAAAAAAACCACCTGATAATCTGGGTGATTTGGAACTATGCATGTTATCAGAAAACGGGTCCTCTGGACAACTATAGAGAGTGTACCGGAATGTGTGAATTCATTCGACAGTGTTGGAAACGAAACTGTACGCCCGGATTGCAACGTTTGTGTTAATACAAGCTATATATCCGGCACTATTCGATGCCAATTCGTGTGTAACAGAAGAGTTTACATGCTAGCGATTCGTATCACTACAACAAAGTTGACTTTTAAAGTATTCTAGAGCCCAGTTTAGAGAGATGTATGCAAAGCGTGGAAGCATACAACGGATTGTGAGAATCTAAATCTGAAATGGCGATTAGGTCACATATTATGAGTGGATTAATTTAGAAAAACAAAGGTGATATAAAGCAACAAGAAAACTTCAGTAATAATGATTTGTGTGCACGACTCAAAATAGGTGGTGTATGGCTCTGTCTGGGACCATCCAATCATCCCCACGTCTCCTTAATCTATGAAATGTAACAAGGGGGTTTAACGTCCGCTCGGGACTGCAAGCAGCACGTGTGAGACGAACCATCAACCAGCCACCATTAATCTAGAGCGTGGGTGGGTATGCATCTTGAGCTGACGAGCAAGGTATGTCCACAATGATGTGGGGATCATAGTCGGAAACGACGGACGAACACGTACACACACACACACACACACACACACACACACACACACACACACACACACACACACACGCACACGCGCGCGAACACACGCGCGCACACACACACGCACACATGCACACATGTTCCCATGCATACACATACAACAAAATTGAGGACATTAATAAAACGATTAAAATACATGCGATACTGAAATAGCCATGACCGTGCTTTCATAACTTGTTCCATCGTGACGAAAATCATGTTTGGTGTGTGGGTGTTTTTTTAGAAGACAACAATTATCCAGCCTTCCGGGCAAGATTTGAGAGGTGCTACTACTTAACTGGAGCTCATCCCAACAGAAACTACTAAAAGCCATTCTTTCTTTGTAAATAACATTTCATTATCTGTGTTACGCCCAATCCGCGAAATTGCTCATTTTATGAAATGGACAAAATGACTTAGTGCCCAGTTTGTGTGAAATAACAATTCTAAAACTTGCTATTTATTTTAGAAAAGCATTAATTAATGAATTATGTTTCGTTCCTAAACACACAGAGATCAAGAATGGGTTCAAACGAACGAGAAAGTCATACCTAGAGATGAGTGTAAAAATATTTGTATTCAGGTTTAACCCTTTCGCCGCCAATGTCACATTTTTGCACCACAATGATTTAACACTCATGTCATTAAAACTCTTGGATCAAGGTCTATTATTCAATAATACTGTGTTCCTAAATCTGGGCAGTAAGGATTGACCCTATTCTAAATGTGCCACAGAGAAATCCCACAATATTGCAGATATTTTCTGTAACCAAATAAATTTTATGGAAATGTTTGGATCAAAGATGGCTGGCGGTGAAAGGGTTAATGCGATAAAACGTTTGATTCAACATGTGGCTCAGGCATGCCCCAGAGTAGCATTTGGTAGAGTTTGGGAGGCAGGATGGGGGTGAAAATACAATGTAGAAAAAAAAGTGCTACTGTTGAATCAACCTTAATATAAAAAAAAGTGAAAGTGAGTTAAACAATGTGATATAATTATATTGTTCATTTCACGAATGTGGGCAGAGTATTTTGCCCATTTCATGAAATAGGCAATTTCACGAATTGGGCATAACGCATATACTTTCTTTTTAGCGCGTTGTGCCAGGTCGTGTGTATCTTTATACAAGTCGATGTCAAATGATTTAATAATTATCTGAGTTATGGTTTGTTTTTGTTGTTTTTGGGGTGTGTGTTTGTACCTTCAAACCAGCCATCATCGTTTCTGCAACACCAACGGAGTTTAATTTTTTGTTGGGGAAAATATAAAAAAAATATGCTATGTCTTCGTTTCCCACTGCATTCCAGAAGAGAGTAAAAAACCCGAGGTATTTCCCTTTGGTGAAGTGACCTTAATACACATCTGTAGTATTGTTAAAACTTCGGGACTTTCCTGGTATTGCACTGCCTCCGGGCATTGCCTCCGGGATCGTTCCCACCATCTGTATATCTATTAATGCCCAATATACGTGTCTGTTCCAGACCGGAGGACGTTAACAAGAATTTTATCATAATTCTGTGTTTTTTTGTTGTTTTTTGCTGGGGGTGCGGTGCATACGATGAGGATAAAGAATTCTGTTGTTGGTTTTTGTTGCTTGTTTGTTGTTGGGTTTTTTTTGCTGTTGCTTTATTGCACAATAAATATTCTTTTACGAAAGGAGATATAAGTTGATGTTGTTTATTGTTGTCTTACCCTGGCTTAAAGACTCCAGGGATCATCCCAACAGCCGACGCACTTGAACACTATGGCCCAGATGCACGAGCTTGGGATAAGAACATTACTGTGCGTGACCGGTTTTTTTTAATACCGCGCCACGTGAGCAGCCACACTGCGTCTTCGGAGGATTTTAGACTGATGATGTTATGCTAGGAGCTTGCCGTGGCTTAAAGGCAATCCTCGCACAACCATGCAGAACATAACAACATGTTGATGTAGCCTTGGTGTTCTAGCCTATGTCAACTGGTCTGACACAGCCTCATGCCATGGCTATATAAGCTGATGATTGTTGCAATGAAACAGATTCCTCGCAAACAGTTTTCATAAATGTGAGGTGCTAAAGACGGTATGCATAAACCGACCGATTGTTTGTGTTTAGACAATCTTCAGATGAAAGTCCCACCACGCTCTTTTGGTAATTTTTATATTAGCCAAAAGTTAGCATTTTTGGCTCACTCGTTTCGTTAACACGAAATGAGTCTATAATATGATAGTTGTTCGGTTGTCTCTCTCTCTCTCTCTCTCTCTCTCTCTCTCTCTCTCTCTCTCTCTCTCTCTCTCTCTCTCTCTCTCTCTTTCTCTCTCTCTCTCTCTCTCTCTCTCTCTCTCTCTCTCTCTCTCTCTCTCTCTCTCTCTCTCTCTCTCTCTCTCTCTCTCTCTCTGTGTGTGTGTGTGTGTGTGTGTGTGTGTGTTGCGTCCGTGGTCTAATCTCCAAACTTTAATGTTGGTATTTTCTCGGGAAATAGAAGGCATACATCGTTCAAACTTTGCACACATATATAGAGATGTCTGTGCAAGCTTTCAAACAATAATGATTTGAATAATTAAATACTTAAAACAACACTGTAAACAGATAGCAAACAGATAACATTTTATATTAGTGGGTTAGAGAGTATTGAACTGGCAACATGAGTTAAGAAACTCATCAACACTGAAAGCATCGATAGCTCATTGGTAGTGTCTGTCTGTCATGCTAATGGTTCTGGGTTCAATTCTCGGCATGGGCACTTTTTTGTTGTATCCATTAACGATAGTTTCATTTATTCTTTAAAATGTTATTGGCAATCTTGTACTTTAGACACCTCCCTCAATCTTTGTTTGTTGTTGTCCCACATGTTCCTGTTCGAGTGAGCCTTGAAGGCTTTGCCTCTTGTTACAATAATTCTGAAGTTCCCCACGTTACATCGACGACATAGATTCAAGAATCCATCCACTGTATATTTGACTATTCTTTCAAAAAGTTCTCAACTTAGTTCTTCCACGTTATCGCTTTTTTTCTTGGCTTTTGGTGTTGATTTCGTTTTTGGTGAAGCTAGGCTTTCTTTGCAACTTGTGTGTGTGTGTGTGTGTGTGTGTGTGTGTGTGTGTGTGTGTGTGTGTGTGTGTGTGTGTGCTTACGTGCGTGCGTGCGTGTGTGTGTGTGTGTGTGTGTGTGTTTTTTTTTTCAAGTTAAGTTTGAAATTCTAATGTTTTTAATGAGAAAAAAAAAGCAACTGACTCTCCATTGGAGAATCTTCGATGTACGGCGGTCTTCATTCGCATACCACTGACTCCTCCGTGGCTGCCCTCGTGGCGGGGTAATCAAACACGGTCACACCCGCGATGTTCTCCTCCCTAGCTGGTGTATTTGTACCATAGTGTTCAAGTGTGCTTCGGCGGCGGTTGGGATGATCCCTGGAGTCTTTAAGCCAGGATACAACAACAGCAACAATAACAACATTCGTACCACTCCCCTCCCTGACTTGAGTGATCGAGAAGAAGAATTGATTTTTCTTTCTTTTGTTCTGTTTTATGTGTGTGTGTGTGTGTGTGTGTGTTGTTGTTTTTGCAAGAATATAGGCCTATTTTGTTGAGCAGCGTTTACCTATACAAATCAGACAAAAATTGGTGTTGAAAAAAAAGTAACGTGATTCTTTTTTTTCTAATCAACATTCACTTTGCGAGTGAAAAAAAATCGAATGATTTGAAAGTGGTGGCCAACATTGACCAAATAGTGGACAATCGCGGATTGATTTGGCTTCTCCCCCACCCCCACCCACCACCCACCACCCTTTGTTGTTGTTTTTACAAGAATTATTTTGTTGGTTTCGCTTGCTTTTGCGTAACAAATATTATTGTATCAACCTCCAACTTGTGCGTCTGATATTTTGAACTGAACATTATGCCCTAGTTTTCTTTCTTTTTTTTAATGTTTTGCCGTTGCTGGGACTTCAAATTCTCCTGCATAAGTGTTTTTCGCCCATGGAGAGTGGACAAAAAAAAATTAACAAACATTTAGAAGGAAGCAAAAAGAGACAATGAATGTGGCCTGAATTGACGTGCTTTAAATACTATTGAGGATACGGTTTCCGATTATTATATTGTTTTGATGAAACGTTTTCACACTGATTTATGAAACCTTACTTACATTGTATGTGTACAATATAATTATGTTTAGATTGTTTGTTACAAGAAGAACTTTATTTCTTAAAAATAGTAAGCTCCCTTGAACATATGTGTGTGGAGTGGGCGTGTTTTGTGTGCGTGCGATGTGTCGTTTTGTGAGCGCGTTAGGGGTGGGGGTGGGGGGTGGGGAGGAGGGCGAAGGAAAAGACAAATTGTGAATGTCTGTGCTTCTAATTATATACTTGTATGTAATGTGCGTGTATATAATGTGTATGCCGAAATGACGTTTAAAATAAGTTTGCTTTGTCTATTTATTACCGCCTTTCTTAAAAATTCTTAATAATTAAATACTTCGCTTTCCTAATTGTTATTAATATTATCAATAAAAACTGGATCGCAACTTATAAAATTGCCTTTATGACAATTTTGTTTTTTACATTGGTTATTTGTTTGGCGTTGGAGTCTCACAGGGGGCGGATCTGAGGGGGGTTTCCAGGGTCTATATAATTAAGGTCTGTGTACACGTTAACATTACTCACAAGATATCACTATTTCCCCATTGAAAACACGGTGAGTTGTCAGTCATATTATGAGCGGCCTAACACTGTGTTGTCATGGGGGAAATAGTGATTTTTTTGTGAATGTTGTTAACGTGTACACAAACCTTTATAATTATATGTATGCCAGTCAGTGGTTTCCGACCATGACTGCCAGATAGCTGATGGGGGGGGGATGCGGTGGGGTGAGGGGATGGGGGGGGGGGGGGGGGGGGGGGTAGATGCTATTCCGGGCGGGTTGGGCTAGAATTCGTTTATAGCGGAGATGCCTTGCCCAGGGTACATCCCCACTCTCTCGGCCAAAGGGATTTGAGGACACAGCTGGTGTTGGGGAAGGTCCCCCCAAAGGCCAACCAATCCCTTTGGCTGCAGCACGAGAGGCGGTGCCAAGCCCCCCCCCCTCGTTTGATAGTCTGTCTTCCACAAGAGACTAAACTTTACCATGAATTTTCCAATACTGTAGAAAATCGTCTATTGTACAGCTCTCATGTTACAGTTGGCCCACCTACTGCAGGCTAATGTCAACCAATGATCAAAAGCCATTCGAGCATAACCACTTTTAATAATGATGGTAATCAAAAATCTATCATTCACCCAATGCGTGTGCCTTCCGTCTTCTTGTCTACGCGGCCAGCCACACTGCGTACGATTTGACCCCCAATACGATGCGATTGTGACGATGTCTGTGAGTCATGATTCGCCTGAAATACTTCCGTCTACAAAAATAACTCTACTTTTTTGTTTCCAGTTAACTTTACTCATATACACGAACCACATACAAATGTCCGATACAAAAAATAAGATACTTTATCAGATTTGGTTTAACCCGTTCACCGCCAATGTCGCATTTATGCACCACAATGGTTTAACACCCATGTCACCAAAAGGCATCAAATCAGGACCTGTTATCCGAAGACCCTATTTTCTTAATTTTGGGAGGTAAGGATAGACCTTACTTTATACATGTTACTGAAGAATTCTCAATATTGCAGATACAAACAAAATTCTTGACCTAGCTAAATTTAAGGGTATTTGGGGGTTGAAAAATGTCTGGCGGCGAAAGGGTTAAATACATGTGTATTAAGTTCAACAGGACATAATATATACATAAATGTATTGCTAATTAACTTTGTCAAATCAGTTCGTTTCTTAGATTTGTTAACTTTTCATTAATTTCTAACTAGTTGTTTGTTTGTTTTCTGTTGGGGTTGATCCACAAGATAGTGTTTGTTAGCAGATATACATACTGACGAGAATTCCATAATTCGAAAGAGATCTCTCTATGTACCATGCTCATACACTATCTGTCC
The DNA here is from genome assembly GCA_017654935.2 of Phymorhynchus buccinoides. Taxonomy (NCBI): domain Eukaryota; kingdom Metazoa; phylum Mollusca; class Gastropoda; order Neogastropoda; family Raphitomidae; genus Phymorhynchus; species Phymorhynchus buccinoides. Next base: position 12,109,636 of record CM065704.1, read on the forward strand.
CCCATTGGGACAAAAAGTAAACCAGCACAATCTTTTACTTTTATTTTATTCTTTTCACAAAAGTATACACAGTCAGTGGTGTTTGTGGTTTCTTTGATCAAATAAGGACATATACATAAATGCATTAACGAAATAATGAGCAACAACAAGCTTCGAGCTTACAGCGTGCTCACTATCAACATGAATATTACATTATTATGACGACTGTTGAAAAAAAATATAAGATATATTAGTAGTCATTTCAAGAAAAAAGAAAACAAACAATTAATTAGAAATTAATGAACAGTTAACAAATCTAAGAAACGAACTGATTTGACAAAGTTAATTTAGCAATAAATGTCCAGAACAATTTCCCAGCTCAAGTCAAAGGATTGAAAATCAAGCCACAAATTATTTTAAACATTAGCAAATTTGATTATCAATGGAGAAGAAAAAACAAAAACAAACAAAAAAACATCAACAACAATGCCTATGAACAAACAAACGGAAAAAACAAATTTGTTGTAAAATATAAAAAAGAGAAAAATAATAACTTTATTTCCCCGTTCACTGTCATGTAGACAGCAATCAAAGATATATTCTAAAAGGGTAAGATGGATTACTTAAGAGCTCGGCGAACCGGGCTGATAGAGTTATCGTTAGTGGGGCCAGTACACTTTTCACAGTGGAGGCTATCCCAAAACTCAGACTGGAACTTGAACGGAGAATTCAACTGGCCTATCGACGTGCAAAATGTGTACTGTTTCAAAAGGACATAACCAGTGTTTCTGTCCTCACTACTCATATAGGGAAAAGAGACCGGATGCTTATCTTCCCCTATACAGTCTTTGCAGCAATACACGAATCAAAATCAAAATGTCCGATACAAAAAATAAGATACTTTATCACATTCGCGTACGGGAGACGACAAATACCACAGTGAACATTAACTAGTAGTAGGTAGGATTTCATCAGATTTTAATTAGAGAGTAGAATTTTACGTCAATCCTGCCTCACAAAATTAATGTCAAAATCGGTTCGCACTCCCCCCGTGGGGATACCGGGGGGATGTCTTTTGTATAAATAGTTCCCCCACCTTCTGGAAGTTCTGTGCTTGTAACTTCCTCTAATCTGTCACTCTCTTTGACTCTGCCTTTTCCCTCTGCTTACTGTCATCTGCTATCTTTCTGGCCTTAACCGGGTTCATTCTCCTGCCTTTTTTTTTTTTTTTTTTTTTTTCCTTCAAGAAACGCTTTCAGAAAACATTTCCTCCTCCAGCCGAAGTCGGATTTGCTGGGCCTAACTATTTCTTAGTTAGACGCATAACGGCAGCATGACGCATCTGCGCTCATAATTGATAATACAAAAAATGGTGGTTTTACGTCCTCTCGGTCATAGACACACATGGGACATTTGTAAATACAAAGATGGTGGGAACAATACTGGCTGCAATGCCCGGAGGCAGTGCAACACCAGTAAAGTCCCGAGTTATTAACAATATAGATAGGTGTAGCGGTAACCACGCCTCGGTTAAACCTCATCGGCTATGGTACCGCCACAAGTATAGTAGATAATTGATAATAATAAGAAATAATGTTTTACGCCCTCTTTGGCCTTTCGGCCATGTGGGGCTTTTTTTATAATAATAATAATAATAGTGAATCATTTATATAGCGCACTCCTCCACCAAATGTGGAGCTCTATGCGCTTAACAACAACAAAATTAAAAAGCAAGAAATTCAACAACAAAACAAATAATCGCTCACACATTATTATTATTATTATTATTTTATTATTGACAGGAAACTGTCTGAGCGATCGAAGAAGAAGAAGAAGAAGAAGAAGGATCGCACTGAATCGCACCGTACGCAGTGTGTCTGGCCTTTATGTCTCAAGTGCCAGTTGTAGCCTCGCCAAAGGATGCTTAATAGTCTTCGACTGTTTCATGACTTTTCTTCATCAAAACTCGGGGTGGTTTTTTTAGTGGGTTTTTTTTTGAGAGCTTGTAAGAAATCTTATTTTTTTTTTTGGGGGTGGGGGGGGGGGGGGGGGTGGGGGGTGACGTGGGGGGTAATTTAAAAACAAAACAAAAGAGTCAGGGACTGTATTCACGTTGAGATAGCATGAAACTTAGCATGATGCTAACTTAGAAGCTCTTTTTTTTGTCCTAGAGGGTAATAGTACTTTTGGAAGAGCTTCTTTTTAGCATCATGCTAAGTCTCATCTATCTCGACATGAATACCGTCCCAGTATATTAATTTTGTTCAAGTAGATTGTCACACCAATTTATTTTGTTGTTGTTGTTGTTTTTGTACATTATTTTCTCTTTGCCCTATAACATAATATGTATATATATATAGCGTGCAAAAGGAGCACGAGTTCGTGTATGGTTCTAATTTATGTGTTTCTTGCTGTTGTGTTGTTTGTTTTTT
>CM065704.1:12117046-12119546 GCA_017654935.2 Phymorhynchus buccinoides
CCCTTCCATCATTGTACCCTATAGCCCATAATTCCAGACAGTGCTGGAAACGTAAGCCATTCCGCTCTATTTATCGAGTGCAGGTTCTTTTTTAAAACAGTACAAAAGGATAACAAATACATACTAGTCAATTAAGATACATAAAAAAGGCCATATAGGCAAATATGCACTGCAGAATGGACAACAGGTGCCCACGCAAGTGCGTAAGATATCACGTCTGGAAGCCAATGTACAATTAAAAATAATATATTAAAAAAAAACCTGGCATGTTATGAATTGTAAAAAATGAAAAAATGTGGAAGGGTTTTTATAGAAACAATGCAGGAGAATGGACCAATAAGGCAGAAAGCAAAAAGAAGAGAAAAGGCAGAGTCAACGAGAGTGATGATAGAGTAGGGGAAGTTACTAGCATGGAACTTCCAGAAGATGGGGGAACTAGTTCTACTGAAAGACCTCCCAGTATCCCCACGGGAGGACCCTATCCGTGCAGGCCAGCCTAAGCCGTTGCCCGCCTCATAGGACGAGGACGTGCGGCTGGACTTTAGGAGGCTGCTGTGCTCATCTCCATAAGCCCCCACCCCCCCCGCCCACCCCCACCCCCACCATGATAGGTGGACGCCCGCCGGGGGAACCAACACTCTAGGGAAACTCAAAGAACAAAACTCTAGAGAAACCCCGGGGAATCGCAAATAACTATAATTCTGGGGAAACTCAAGGAGCAAAAACTTGAGGGGAACTAAAAGAACAATAACTCTGGGAAAACTCAAAGAACATTAACTCTGTGAAAACTCAAAGAACAATAACTCTGGAAAAAACTCAAAGAACAATAGCTCTGGGAAAACTCAAAGAACGATAACTCTGGGAAAACTCAAAGAACATTAACTCTGGGAAACCTCTAAGAACAATAACTCTGGAGAAACTCTAGTGAAGCTCAAATTCTGAGGGGAAAAAAGACCTTTACGGAAACACAGTCAAAGAACAGTCCTGCTCTCATGGTGACCTCAGTTTCGGTTTCCGACCCAGTCTATGCCTTGGTGCGTTCGGGTCAAAGTCATGGGGATCAGTGTGTTCTGGGGAGCTGGCGGTGGACGGTCGTGGTGGCGCCTTCGGAGGAGGACCTCGGCCGGTTCGAATCCCATCAGAGGTGAGGGTTTTTTTCGGTCCTGGATCGACTCCTACTCAGAGTGAGTGGCTGTGGGCTCAATGGGAAGATTGTAGTCACACAGTCGAGCTTCATCCTCTCAACGGATGCGATTCTGAGAGTGTTGCTCTAATTTCAAGACCAATGCTGCAGGTGTCTGTAGTTCTCGGGCCTGGTTAGCGCCGGGATATCAGTATGAAAGGAAGCGTATAATACAGCCCTGCCATGTAGTCTCAGATCGATACGGAACTCCATAGCATCATCATCATCATCATCATCATAGTTATCCGCCTCATGTCCATCAATCATTAAAAAGAAAAATGTTTTAAATTCTGTGGCTTTGCATGCCCTGCTCTCAGGGTGACCTCAGTTTCGGTTTCCAATCCAGTCTATGCCTTGGTACGTTCGGGTCAAAGTCATGGGGATCAGTGAGTTCTGGGGAGCTGTCGGTGGACGGTCGTGGTGGCGCCCTCGGAGGAGGACCTCACTCACGCTGGCTCCGCGACTAAGAGAATAGTGTCGCCAGTAGGGGGCTTAGTAGGTGGTGTCCTGAACAGACTCCACTGAACTCCACCGAAGTGACTCAGCAGCAATGCAGTGTCTCCTCGGTTGGTTGCCTCCTGCACCGCCCTAACATAGATTAGCTCCCCTTCGACTGCTGGTCTCGGATTCTGCGACCTGAACGTGCGGAGGTGTGGCTGCGAGTTGGGACTCGGAATGAGCGGCGTGGGAGCAACGCCACTGCACGGCCCAAAAGATGGGATAGCAAAAAAAACAAAAAAAAAAAACAAAAAACCCCCCCCCCCCCCCCCCCCCACAAAGAACAATAACTCTGGGGGGAAACGCTTGGAAACCTCAAAGAACAATAACTCTGGATACATTCTAGGGAATCGCAAACAGTGACTCTGGAGAAACTCAAGGGAAATGACTCAAAGACCAATAACTCTGGAGAAACTCTAAGGAAACTCTACTAACAATAACTCTGGAGAAACTCTAGGGAAACACTACGAACATAATTATGTATAAAATATGTCCGGAATTAATAGACATTCGTCAATTCGAAGCATTTGCTTCAAGGGAAGTAAATCTGTGTGTACACCGTACCTTGGTCACTTCTAAACTCGGTCTGCTCGGTATTATTATTATTATTATTATTATTATTATTATTATTATTATTATTATTATTGTGGTGGTCGTTGTTGTTGCTGATATTATTATTATTATTATTATTATTATTATTATTATTATTATTATTATTATTATTATTATGGTATCGTTGTTGGTTCTTATGGATTATTATTATTATGATTATTATTATTATTATTATTATTATTATTATTATTATTATTGTGGTGGTGG
>CM065704.1:12124546-12127046 GCA_017654935.2 Phymorhynchus buccinoides
GTTAGGTATACCAAGAATTAACACAGCGCCACGAAAGGAACATTGAGTGACCCAGCACCACGAAAGGAACATTGAGTGACCCAGCGCCACGAAAGGAACATTGAGTGACCCAGCGCCACGAAAGGAACATTGAGTGACCCAGCGCCACGAAAGGAACATTGAGTGACCCAGCATCACGAAAGGAACATTGAGTGACACAGCACCACGAAAGGCAACATTGAGTGACCCAGCATCACGAAAGGAAAACATTGAGTGACCCAGCATCACGAAAGGAACATTGAGTGACCCAGCATCACGAAAGGAACATTGAGTGACCCAGCATCACGAAAGGAACATTGAGTGACCCAGCGCCACGAAAGGAACATTGAGTGACCCAGCACCACGAAAGGACATATTAAAAGTCGCTGGGCTAGTGTCTCGCAACAGGCTTGCAAAGTCAAAAAATATATTTTTTGTTGGTGTCAAGTTTGAGTTATGGGTAATTTCGTGTTCTCTAACATCATATCTTTCATATTTATACAAGACAATCTTTAATATGGTCTCTAAATGGTCTTATAATAGTTTTAAAAACGAGTAGGTCAATGCATTTTCTTCAGCTAGGCTAGACTTTAGACAGTGATTTCTCAAATTGGCTGACGCTCACCCTACTAACTTTAAATGGTCGTAACTCTGGAACGGAAAAAGATACAAGAATGGTTCTTGTATCATTAGAAAGAGCACTGTCTGAAGTTGCCAAACTTATATAATTTTCTCAGAATGGTCAATTTGACAATTAGTGTCCCTTTCGTGGGTCTGGGTCACTAATAAAAATATGGATGGAATCCAAACTAAGTAAGTCGTTAACATTTCTTTGATTTGTTTTTAGTTTAATCATGTGATAATCCAATTACATAAACTTCCCATCGTGTTCACTGCCTCGTTATCCTTTCTTCAGGTGATGCCGATCAAGAGTATATTAATAAGAATATTGATGAACGGATAATGATTCCCAACTTTTACCCAGAATGTCATTCTGACTATCGACCGACCCCCGACAGACAGACACAGACAGGACAGACAGACAGACAGTCGAACAGTTTCAAATTGTGCTGTTAATGCTACAGCAATCGCATTATTCGGTTTGTCAACCTCTTTTTAATAACATCAACTGTTAAAATCCTTATTGTATTGTATTGTATTGTAATTATTCATTGTAGCTTCTGTATTAATATAAATAGATCACTTTTTTTAAAAAAAATTAAAAAGCGCTATCCAAAATATTAAGAATCACCTTGCAAACAACATTGATGAGAGTAGACACTAGTATATAAACTGTCCTTTTTATAATGAACAAGTTTAGAAATAATAACCGCTTTACGGATAACTTGTATTACTGTATTTAAATACGAATTCTCCCCGTGTGGGTCTTTCGTAAAAATAGTTCCCCCACCTTCTGGAAGTTCTGTGCTTGTAACGTCCTCTAATCTGCCACTCTCTTTGACTCTGCCTTTTCCCTTTGCTTTCTATCATCTACTATCTTTCTGACTTATTGGCCCATTTCTCCTGCCTTTTTTTCCAAACAAATCTTCCAAATAATTTTTCTCCTTTGAGCTCCTCCGAAATCGGAATGTGTTGGCTGTACGCAGCGGGGAGACCAGTGAAAACTGAAAACCGGACGCATACGTACCTTACCCGTTATGGCCATATGGCCTGGGAACGCAGAAGAAGAAGAAGAAATACGAATTAAAACGTTGAAATAACAGAGGCGTCATTCCTCAAACAAAACTTTCTAAACTTTACTTGTAAGCTTTCTTTCTTGATTGATCATCATTTTATGCAGATTATGTCCATCGAAATCAGATGGACAATTACAGGATCTAATGTTCCCATATTGATGTTCTCTCATCTCAGGCTACCAAAGTAGCCTCATTAAACTACTGACCCACTACGATCGAAAATGGTGGAATGGTTACTTAATGTTCCCATGTTGATGTTTTCTCATCTCAATTGACTGAAGTAGCCTCTTTAAACTACTGACCCACTACGATCGCAAATGGTGGAATGGTTACTTAATGTTCCCATGTTGATGTTTTCTCATCTCAATTGATCAAAGTAGCCTCAACAGTTTGTTTCGAAATATATATAATATATAGGCGAAGAAGATATATATCACATTCTTTCTCCACAAAATGTATATGATGGCATGAGACTTGATCTCCAGAGTTATTGTTCCTTGCGTTTCCCTCGAGTTTCCCCAGATTTATTCTCTTTTGACATCTGTCTCAGTTAAAGTGATGTAATAAAAGTAAAGCACGTGTCGTCAGATCCCATAGACAATTAGTTCCCTGGCGAAGCTTCGGGGAACACTTGTTTTTCTTTGGTCCGTCTGTCCGTCCGTACGTGCGTACGGGCGTGCCTGCGTCAGTCCGTCCGATCACCAAACCTAGATGAGCACGCGAGGGAATTGAGCACCCTCTCGGGTTCACCGTCGTTGTTCTTTTACTTCCGTCAACTCGCCTTG
>CM065704.1:12132046-12139546 GCA_017654935.2 Phymorhynchus buccinoides
GGGAGAGAGAGAGAGCGGAGAGAGAGAGAGAGAGCATGAAAGTGAGAAAGCTGGTGTTCAGTGCCTTTGCAATTTTTGTAAGCTTTGGTTATATATTATTATGCCACTATTTCAATGCATTTCATGAGGATGGTTCGATCGCCTACCATGTGGGGGTCATACTTCCATGCTGTTTGATTGTAGTGATGTGTGATATGACAATTTGGTATGTCGTGGTTTAGTTGGATGGGGTGTGACTGGATATTGATCTATATTTTCTTTTTTTTCCGTTTGTTTGTTTTTGTATGTTGTTGTTGTCGTCAAAGGTTTTGTTTGTCCGTTTATTGTTTGTTCTATTTTACTTTTTCTTTTTTCATTGTTTATATATTTTTTGTTTTTGTTTTTCCATGTACCCCCAAGGGGCTTTTTTGGAAATAAAAAACCTTGAACCTTGAACCTTGTTGCCATACTTAGCACTTCCTTCCCACCTTCCACGTGCTTTGTCACCTTCCAGGTGGGAAAGTGAGAAAGTTGGCTTCAGTTCTTTGCAAGGTTTGTAGCTAGGCTGCGAAGTAATCACTCTTTGTGACGCTTAGGCTTTTTTGATTCACCGCGAATTTCCAATGCTGTAGGAAGGAAATAATGTATTAGGTATTCGGGTTACTTTATAGTCACAGAGGCGACTCTGTGAAATTCGGGTTGCTCCCACCCATTTTTGTTTTTTTTGCATGCGATTTTTGTGTGACTGGTGAGGAAGGAAAGGGGGTGGTGGGGTACATTTTGACCAAATGACAACTTTGTCGTTGCCACTGGGTTTAACCGTGTGCTAAGTGCATGAGCACACGGGACCTCGGTTTATGGTCTCATCCGAAAGACTCCACGTTCAGACCATATTAAGGCCTAGTGCAAAGTGAGAGGAAAAATATCCCCTGTACCCAGGTTCGAACTCGGGTTTACTTGACACGAGGCGAACGCGTTACCACTGTGCCACTCTACATCTACAGCTCTTGCTTTGCTGTTGGCCCTCACTTTCAGGTTGATGTCAACCAGTGATAAAAGCCAGTTTGAGTCAAAAGCCCAATTAATAATCCTCTCTCTCTCTCTCTCTCTCTCTCTCTCTCTCTCTCTCTCTCTCTCTCTCTCTTTATCTCTCTCTCTCTCTCTCTCTCTCTCTCTCTCTCTCTCTCTCTCTCTCTCTCTCTCTCTCTCTCTCTCTCTCTCTCCCTCTCTCTCTCTCTCTCTCTCTCTCTCTCTCTCTCTCTCTCTCTCTGGAAGAATCAGCGTTGCCTAAAATCTTTATCCTTGAAAATCAGAACGGGGGTTAAAGTTAAAGTTTTCAAAGTTCTCTCTCTCTCTCTCTCTCTCTCTCTCTCTCTCTCTCTCTCTCTCTCTCTCTCTCTCTCTCTCTCTCTCTCTCTCTCTCTCTCTCTCTCTCTCTCTCTCTCTCTCTCTCTCTCTCTCTCTCTTCTCTCTCTCTCTCTCTCTCTCTGTATGTGTAATATCATGCCTTGTCATATTTGTATTCTATGTTCGTATATGTACCAAGGACAGATTGGAAGACTAGGCGTTGCCTAAAATCTCTATCCTTGAAAAATGAAGTTAAAGTTTTCAAGTTTTCAAAGTTCTCTCTCTCTCTCTCTCTCACTCTCTCCATCTCTCTCTCTCTCCCTCTCTCTCTCCCTCTCTCTCTCCCTCTCTCTCTCCCTCTCTCTCTCCCTCTCTCTCTCTCTCCTCTCTCTCTCCCTCTCTCTCTCCCTCTCTCTCTCCCTCTCTCTCTCTCTCTCGCTCTCCCGCTCGCCCTCCCTCTGTTCCATGCCCTGTGTCACCGTGCTGACAACAACAGATCCGTCTACGCTATGGCCAGCGACGGTCTCCTGTTCGGCTTCCTGGGGCGGGTCCACCCCAGGACCCAGACCCCCGTCCTCAGCATCCTCCTGTGCTGCTCCCTGTCCGCCCTCCTGGCTCTGCTGGTGCCCATGGAAGCCCTGGTGGAGTTCCTCTCCGTGGGAACCCTCTTCGTCCTGGTCCTGGTGGCGGTCGGCATCATCGTGCTCCGCTACACCCCTCCCCCGGGTCTCCTGGGGCTGGAGGGTCATCCTCATCATCCTCATCCTCATTCTCTTTCTCCTCGTCCTCTTCCTTCTTCTTCTACTTCTTCTCCTCTTCTTCCTTCTCATTCTTCTCCTCCTTCGTCCCCTCCTCTTCCATCTACTACTACCACTGCTGCTGTTACTACTACTACTACTACTTCTCCTTTTACGAACTATGGTTCAACGAAGGTGACTAGAATTGTTGCGGACAAAACTTCTTCGGGAAACCCCACATGCAGGTCTGAAATGGGCCGTCACCGTGAGAGTGGCGAGAAAAGCGAAAATGATGATGTAGAAGGGTCTGAAGCTTCCAGAATGGCGTGTGTTGGTCCCGGATCGGCCGAATGTGGTGTTACCGTTAGTGTTAACCCTCCTCAATCTTCTTTTGGGGGCTGGAGAGATGATAGCCATGGTGATGATGACGATGATGATGATGATGATGATGATAAAAGCTCACTATCGGAACGACCAGGCACTAATCAAGAGTCGCAACAACCCTGCTCCATCGGGAAACGTAATGAACGTGGCTTGGATCGTCTCCGGCCCAAACGTCAACGCGTTGAGAAAGACTCTAGTAGAAATGCTGTTTCGGATCCGCGAGCAGTTGACGAACCTCAAAACGTTGAGAATTCTTCTTCTGAGACGAGCTCCGAGCTCCGAACTACTCAGCAAAGCCGAAAAGAAGCCAAGGTAGTTCAGAACGCTGATTGTCAACTGAACACTAGGCGAAAATCTGATGGCCGTAACGGAGAAAAGCTTCATCAAGACTTTGCTACGAATACTGCACACGATGTTCTGACAGACATTCCCGACCCATCTCTCCAGGAACTTTATAACCCCCTTCTTCATCAAGAACACAACAACTCCGAAGCTGGTCGCCAGGATCTCTCCAGCTCTCTAGCTCTCCAAGACCTGTCCACCTCTGGTCACCGGAACTCCGAACGGGACCCCATCTTGGGCAAGGCAAGCGCATCATCACGTGATGGAGCTAATAGAACTGCTACGAAAACCAGGGGGTTAGAAAGGTGGTTGCCTTTTCTGAAACCTCTAATGCCAGGGAGAGAGGGTGGTGTTGGTGGTGGGAGCGGTGGGGCGGTGCGGGTGGTGGTGGGGGCTGTGGTGGTGATGATGGTGGCCCTCAACCTCGCCCTCACTCTGGGCTGGGAGACGATGGTGGCGGGGGAAGGGTGCTGGTGGATGATCGTCATCTTCATCGTCGTTCTGGTCGTCGTCATCGTCGTCTTCGTCCTCGTCCTCATGCAGCACGAGCAGCAGAAACCGGTCGACACCTTCCAGGTCAGAATTTACTCTTGCCTTGATCAATGAGGCTATGTCGGGACAGTTGACGTAAGCCAGAACACCAAGGCTACATCAAACCGTGGTTAAGTTCTGCATACGTAAAAACGGTGGGTAAAGACTAAGTGCCTAAGACTAAGTGCCTAAGGCACGAAACGTTGGAGTTTTCCCCTTCACGGGTACCTTGTTTTCTTTACCCACCATTTTTACGTTGATCTCCAAAAGGTACTGCAGTCAACGTTTCATCTTTAAGTTCTGCATAGTTATGCGGGGGTTGTCTTTAGCCAAGCTCCTCCTAGCTTACGTAATATCACCAGTCTAAAAATCCTCCGAAGTCGGAGTGTGTGTCTGCCCACGTGACGGGGTAATCCAAAACGGTCACGCACGTAAATACTCGAGGGTTAATTGCCTAAGCGTGTTATCACAAGAGGAATACAGAAGGGTGATAACACGTTTAGGCAACTACCCCTCGTAATGTTCTCATCCCCAGCTGGGTAGTGTTCAAGTGCTGTGGTTGTTGCAGAGATAACATTCTGGGCCTGTATTCATGTTGAGATAGCATGAGACTTAGCATGATGCTAACTTAGAAGCTCTTCCAATGTACTATTAAATCCAATAGGACATTGGAAGAGCTTCTAAGTTAGCATCATGCTAAGTCTCATGCTATCTCAACGTGAATACAGGCCCTGGTTTACAGATTAAAATTATTGAAAAGCCAGGGGAGGCGACTCAGTGTATGTAATGATTGGAGTGGTAAAAATAGACCGCTGGGCTGCAGTCTTGTGGAGTGAAAGTGTTTGATCAAAAATTGTGTGTGTGAAGAGCATAATGTAAATGCGCAACATTCATCTTTTAAATTATATTTAAGAATTCTGCCGCTCGGCGATGCCCTTGTTTGTAGTTGAAATAGTCGCGTGCCACAAACGATTGCGAATCCGCGCTTGTTTATTAGTCACCTTAAACTATGGGATTTCATAGAGAGAAAGGCGTGTGTGTAAGCTTTACACTCGACTGTATGTGTACTGCACAACAACAACAAACGTACAGTGTAAATTTAAGATGCATTTATTTATGTACAGTATTGTATCTATTTAGTTATATATTTTGATGTTTTAATTCGCCTGATTCACGTTTGTACTATCGGATTTAACCCTTTCACCGCCAATGTCGCATTTATACACCACAATGGTTTGACACCCATGTCACTAAAAGGCATCAAAGCAGGGCCTGTTATTCAAAGACCCTATCTTAATTTTTGGAGGTAAGGATAGGCCTAATGTTATGCATGTCATCAAGGAATTACCAATATTGCTGACCATTTTGTTTTCTCTACCCAGTTAAGTTTAATGGTATTTTTTGGCTGAAAAATGGCTGGCGGCGAAAGGGTTAATAGAGAGAAAGGCGTGCCCTCGCTTTAACCCTTTCACCACCAGCCATATTTCAGCCAAAAATGTCCATTAAGATTACCTGGGTAGAGAACAAAATCCATCTGCAGTATTGGGGATTCTTCTGTGACATATATAAAATAAGGTCTATCCTTACTTCCCAAAACTAAGACAATAGGGTCTTTGGATAATAGACTGCTGTGGTGCTCAAATGCGACTTTGGCGGTGAAAGGGTTAATATTATCTTCTTCGTTGTACAGCCATAAAATAAAATAGTCATAGGCTTACATATCTACTTTAACTATGAATATTTCACCTATTTGGATTTGCATTTTGTTTTCTATATACGTAGATGTCATGTGACCTGGATTGATATAATTCAGTTCTCTCTGAGAATGAATTACCGGGTAAACATAATTATTCAAATTCAAAATTCCCCCCGTGGGGATACCGGGGGGGGGGGGGAAGGGGTGTCGTTTGTATAAATAGTTCCCCCACCTTCTGGAAGTTCTGTGCTTCTCACCTCCTCTAATCTGTCACTCTGGCTTTGGCTCTGCCTTTTCCCTTTGCTTTCTATCATCTACTATCTTTCTGCTTTACCAGTACGGATCCATTCCACTGCCTTTTTGTCAAGACTCTTTCCAAAAAAAGAAGATTTCCTCCAGCTGAAGTCAGTCGGACTTGCTGGGCCTAACCATTTTTTCTTTGGTTAGGCGCATAACGGCAGCATGACGCATCTGCGCTCATAATTGACAGGAAACTGTCTGAGCGACCGAAAAACAAGAACAAGAAGAAGAAATTCAAATTCATGGTCACGAGCCTGTGGTGTTTTTGGTGAGAAAACACATAGGCTATTTGATACCAACCAAAACATGCACAACAAAAGCTCGCGGTGGGCTATTAATTGAACGTTAAGGCAGGGTAAGGGCCGGCGCCAGCCAAAATACTGCCGCTACTATTCTTTCACCGTTTCTTTCATATATATTTGAAATTATAATTAGACACTTTGATAGCTGACATTTTGGGTAAACTTAAAAAAACGTCTGAGAGAGTCATTACTAATGCAGTATTAACAGCAACACGACTATTGATTGTCGTGACACTCATGTTGCTCTCTCTCTCTCTCTCTCTCTCTCTCTCTCTCTCTCTCTCTCTCTCTCTCTCTCTCTCTCTCTCTCTCTCTCTCTCTCTCTCTCTCTCTCTCTCTCTCTCTCTCTCTCTCTCTCTCTCTCTCTCTCTCTCTCTCTCTCTCTCTCTCTCTCTCTCTCTCTCTCTCTCTCTCTCTCTCTCTCTCTCTCTCTCTCTCTCTCTCGCTCTCTCTCTCTCTCTCTCTCTCTCTCTCTCTCTCTCTCTCTCTCTCTCTCTCTCTCTCTCTCTCTCTCTCTCTCTCTCTCTCTCTCTCTCTCTCTCTCTCTCTCTCTCTCTCTCTCTCTCTCTCTCTCTCTCTCTCTCTCTCTCTCTCTCTCTCTCTCTCTCTCTCTCTCTCTCTCTCTCTCTCTCTCTCTCTCTGTGTCTCTCTCTCTCTCGCTCTCTCTCTCGCTCTTTCTCTCTTTCTAGCTCTCTCTCTCTCAACCTATCTCTCTCTATCCATCTCTTTTTCTCTCTCTCTCTTTCTCTGTCTCTCTTTTCTCTCTTTCTCTGTCTCTGATGTTGTTGATGATGATGATGATGATGTGGTGGTGATGGTGGTGATGATGATGATGATGATGATGATGATGATGATGATGATGATGATGGTGATGATGATGATGATGATGATGATGATGATGATGATGATGGTGATGATGGTGATGATGATGATGGTGGTGGTGATGATGATGATGATGATGATGATGATGGTGATGATGATGATGATGACGATGATGATGATGATGATGATGATGATGATGATGATGATGATGATGATGATGATGGTGGTGGTGGTGGTGATGGTGGTGGTGATGATGATGATGATGATGATGGTGGTGGTGATGATGATGATGATGATGATGATGATGATGATGATGGTGGTGGTGATGGTGGTGGTTGATGATGATGATGATGATGATGATGATGGTGGTGGTGGTGATGATGTGATGATGATGATGATGATGATGATGATGATGATGATGATGATGGCAACGACGACGACAATGATGATGATGGTGGTGGGTTTTTTTATGATGTCCTTGTCTCTGATGTTGCTGTTGTGGTTGTTGTTGTTGTTGATGATGATGACAATGATGATGATAATGATGCCGACGACGATGATGATGACGACGATGATGATGATCTATGTACAGATGCCCCTGGTGCCAGTCCTTCCCGTGCTGAGCATCTGGATCAACCTGCTGCTGATGATGTCTCTTTTTGATGTCCATTTTCCATCCAAAACTCTCCATTACATTTACCTGGGTAGAGAACAAAATCCATCTGCAGCATTGGGGATTCTTCGGTGACATCTAAAACATAGGGTCTATCCTTACTTCCCCAAAACTAAGACAATAGGGTCTTTGAATAATAGAGCCCAATTTGATGCCTTTCAGTGACATAGGTGTTAGTTAAATCACTGTGTGTGCTAAAATGCGACTTTGGCGGTGAAAGGGTTACAGCTCTTTCACCCCCGTACTAATTCCCAGTAGCTTTTCACCACAGACCCGGGGTGCGGGGGGAGGTGGGGGGTGTCTTTTGTATAAATAGTTCCCCCACTTTCTGGAAGTTATGTGCTTGTAACTTCCTCTCATCTGTCACTCCCTTTGACTCTGCCTTTT
>CM065704.1:12147046-12152046 GCA_017654935.2 Phymorhynchus buccinoides
GGGGGGGGGGTTTGTTGGTGTGGTGTTGCTGTTATTTTTTTTGGGGGGTTGGGGGGGGGCACCCAAGGGCTTTTTTGGAAACCTCGAAACCTTGAAACCTTAAAACCTTAAAGGGCCAGTCACACTACATACGAATCGTATCTGAATGCGATGCGATTTTGACGATGCGAGTCATGAATCACGCGGAATTCAATGTCTTGGGTCTGCTTGAGCGAAAACAGCATAAATGTTTTTATTAGACGGAAGTATTGCAAGTGATTCGTGACTCACATCGTCAGAATCGCGTCGCATTCAGATACGAGTCGTTCGTATGTGTGTGGCTGGCCCTTGAGGAAAGCTGCGTGCAAAAGAAGAGACAACTCTGGGGATCGTGTCGCATTCCTAAAATGTTTAAAGACCCCCCACGTGACGTGTCACATTCCCTCTTATGCTAGGAAGATGTCTTCAGATTTCTTACCAGCTATAAGAGGGAAAACACGTGAAAGCCGTGATTTTGACATGTGACGTGGTGGGTCTTTAACCAGTGTGTGAGGAAAGGACTGAGTACATTGAGAGCGAGGGTTGGCAAGGCAATGGTCAACTTAGGACGCTGATTTCACCGCCAGGGGGCAATCAAACCCGTAGGGTCTTAGCGCGGCGGTGGTCTGGCGGTGAAATGCGCGTCCTAAGCTGATCATTAAAATTTTAATTGTTAAACCAGAGAACAAAAATGAACCCCCTAAATATGATCCAACACCACGAAAGGGACATTAAGTCCCTGATCTAGTTTCTAACAACAGGCTTGCAAAGCAAAACAAAATCTCTTCTTCTTTTTAATCAAGTTTGAGTTATGGGTATTTTGCCCTCTCTAGCGTCTTATCTTTCATATCCACGAAGGAGATCTTTTAATACGATCTCTAAATATTCCAGAAAGTGCTTTAAAACTAGTAGGTTGATGCATTTTCTTATTAGGATAGGCTAAACTTTAGATTGTGATTTTTTTTTCAAAATGGTCGACAGTCACCTTACCAACTTAAGTTTAACCCTTTCACCGCCAGCCATATTTCAGCCACAAATGCCATTAAATTTACCTAGGTAGAGGCCAAAATCCATCTGCAGTATTGGGGATTCTTCTGTGACTTATATATAAAATAAGGTCTATCCGTACTTCCCAAAATTAAGGCAATAGGGTCTTTGGATAACAGACCCTAATTTGATGCCTTTTGGTGACATAGGTGTTAAATCACTGTGGTGCTAAAATGCGACTTTGGCGTTGAGAGGGCCGAAAGCTCATAACTCTACAACAACAACAACAACAACAACAACAACAACAACAACAACAACAACAACAACAACAACAACAAAGGTGTGTTATATGAGAAAGAACATTGCCTGAAGTAACTGTGACATTGTCTCAGAATGGTCACTTTGACACTTAATGTTCCTTTCGTGGTGCGGGGTCACAAAATGTGTGTAGCCGCCTCAGACTACCCCCGACTCAGTTGGATGACATGAGCTGTGACCTTTCCACTATTTCTCTTTTTTCTTTTTCTTCTTTTTTTTGGGACACGAATACAAGTTATGGTCGAATGAAACTCTTCCCAACCAGGGTCTAGTTTCTCTAGATAACGTTCGCCGCGCGAATAACTGTTACGCCAAAGGGCCTAAGAAACACCCTAAACGTTTGCTAAGGTCAGATAACTCTTTAAGCTTACTCTTCACTTTTGGGAGAGAGAGAGAGAGAGAGAGAGAGAGAGAGAGAGAGAGAGAGAGAGAGAGAGAGAGAGAGAGAGAGAGAGAGAGAGAGAGAGAGAGAGAGAGAGAGAGAGAGAAAAGGGTTGCTATCATTTAAGGGAGATAAGTCATACCTCTGTCAGTTTGTACAAAGTTTTCGAGTTCATCCACGTCTATTTGTGCGCGGAAAATTAAATTTGCACTAACATTATGCCATCTAACATGATGAAAAATTCAGAAAGAGCACTCAAAAATACTTGTATTTGCTTACTTTGCTAAAATCATCCCATATTATATTTTCGCTGTAGAGTGACGAATATTTGTCTGTATCCACTTACTAGACTGTGTCTTCCATTTGCAAACAACAAGTTACGTTCTCGCGAGAACTAATCTTTGCCGGAAGTTAAAAAAAAACAGTTGCACATTTCCCATGATGCAATTAACAGTTTGCGGCTTGCTAGGGCACGAGAGAGAACAAAACGTTACGCGAACTATCGGCAAACGAAGGGTGTTTCTAAGACCTTTTTTTGCAGATTTGAGCTCACGCTACGTAACGTTAGCCCTTGTGAAACGGATCCCTGGTCGGAAGGAATTGGTGATTGCAGCATGCAATAAATTCCAACTCACTCAGACAGCTGGTTTAAACGAATTTTTATTGAGTAACACATAGTAAAGCAGCAGCAACATAAAGACATGAGAACGAGCACAACAAGCTTAAAGCTTATACAAGGCGCTCAAACACAAGTAGATTATACAATATTGGCTGCCACAAGTAATAAGAGAATGGAACAGAACATGATAATGAAAATGATAACATACAAAATGTGCACGAACAAGCAAGCAGCAACAAGAACATAGAAATTGAAATTGAAAATGAAATGAAATTGAGAGGGCAAGAGGCATTTATTTAACTCCAAAACGTTTAAAAAAACAATTGTGATTCAGTGTCAAGACAATCAGTTATTTGAAGCACATTCTCAGCATTTTTTCAGCCAGGACCACAAGTCCACGTGACCTCGAATAAATCGAATTGGCATAAAGCTGATCGATCACAGGGAAGAGTGGCACAGTGGTATCGCGTTCGCTTCGTGTCAAGTAAACCCGAGTTCGAACCTGGGTACAGGGGATTTTTTTTCCTCTCATTCTGCACTAGGCCTTACGGTCTGAACGTGGAGTCTTTCGGATGAGACGATAAACCAAGGTCCCGTGTGCCCATGCACTTAGCATACGCTAAACCCAGTGGCAACGAAAAAGTTGTCATTTGGTAAAAATGTACACCCCCCCCCCCCCCTCATCAGTGACAAAAATCGCAAAAATCGCATGCAAATAAAAAAAAAACATTGGGTGGCGCGCCTCTGGCTGCGACGCGCTCTCCAGGTGGGAGCAACCCGAATTTCACTGAGACGCCTCTGTGACTATAAAGTACCTAATACCATAATACCTAATACTAATACTAATTAATCAATAGCAAACCTTTTGGATATCTCAATAAATCTACAGACTATAGAAGATATTTGCCTTTTTTATGTTTGATTTTTTGGGTGACAGACTGTTGTGGGAACGCAGCCAATGATTGCTGAGTGATAGTGTGAAGACGACACACGGCCACGACCGATTATTGAATGAACGTTCCCAACTTGAATGTTCTTCCCGACTAAAAAAGGTTTTGGGTGTAGGTAGTATGCACGAGGCGGAGATTAATTAACAAGATTGTTGAGGAAATTGAGTCAACAACAACAACAACAACAACAACAACAACAACAACAACAACAACAACAACAACAACAACAACAACAACAACAAAGTAAAGACTGACAAGACATTACATTGTTATACTAGATAATGAAAGAACCCCCCCCCCCCACCCCCCAAACCGACATGACCACCAAAAAAAATTGAACCGAGGTGTTGTGACGACATTGAAACTCTTGTTAAGAAAAACGGGCAAAATAACAGCTGCTCTTGAGATCGCGATGCTTCCCTAAACAAGATTATGAGGGGGAAAAAAACAACGACGTAAGAGTAAATTGATAACATAAAGACAAAGGTTTAGTCATGAAACAAGTGGCGACGAAAATGGAGTTTTACGTCCTCTTGGTCTGAATCAGACACATATGGGACATTTGTAAATACAAATATGGTGGGAACGATACTGGAGGCAATGCCCGGAGGCAGTACGAAACCAGTAATGTCCCGATTTTTTAAATTAATACAGATAGCTGTAAGCAGCTTTCATGAAACAAGTAAAGAAAATTAAATAAATCAAACTAAAATGGTTTCAAATAAGAATATGTTGTAACATATTAGTAACAAACAGATTATTAAATAAAATGGGTATGACAAATAATGATCAGTGTTCTTTTTGCAAAAAGGAAAAATATAACAGTACAATATTATTTGTGGCAGTGCCAGCATGCTCAAATGTTTTGGAAAGAACTAGAATGTGTACCCTGTGTGAACTGAGTGAAATTGGTGATGAATTTCACTATTTGTTTGCTTGTTCTTTTCCTTTGATAAAAGACCATAGGTCGGAGCTATTACCCACATATTTTCAGCGTCACCCCAATGTTATTGAATTTAGTATTTTAATGAATACCCGCAGGAAATCTAAACTTGTCAAACTCGCAAAGTTTATCCATATACTTGTAACTTTGTTTTCTAAAACTTTAAGAAACACATAAATGCGGAGAAGAAAAAAAACCTTGTGAAACCTACTTGCTTGTTGTTGTTTTTTAGTTTAAGCCACTGCTCTGTAACCTATGTCTTTGTTGTTCTTTTTCTGTTTTTGTTTGTTTTGTTTTGAAAAATAGTAGGTAGTTTGTATGGGATACTTTTAGTTTGAATTTTATTTCTTAGATTATTAAGTCTTTTTGTTGTGAATTGTATTTCCTAGATCATTAAGTCTTTTTGTTGTCATTCATATTCGAATGTATGTTTTCTTATTTTCTGTTTTGACTCACCAGTGTCTGCCATTGTGTCTGTTGTTATCTATGTATTAGCTTAAAAGCCCCCCCTGGGGCCAAAGCTCAAATAAAACTGTTTCAAACTGTTCCAAACTGTTCCAAACTAAAGAGAAAATGTGAAAATTGTGCAAGATTTAAATTTAAAATAGAATTGGTTTTGTTTGGATATGATGAACATTGTAAAACAGACGAAGGATTTGACAAGATTGTACTGTATGCAAAATACTTTATTTATAAATGTAGAATAAATGAAAAAACACCGAATGTACAATGTTTTATAAGAGATCTGAAGAATATGCATCAAACTGAAAAATATGCTTACTC
>CM065704.1:12162046-12172046 GCA_017654935.2 Phymorhynchus buccinoides
GAAACATAGAGACGGGGGTCACATAAAAACGGAGACATTCTTGAGACGGGGACACAATGAGAGTGATACATAGAGACGGGGGTCACATAGAAAACGGGGACATGATAGAGACAGGGACACAATAAAGGTGAAACATAGAGACGGGGGTCACATAAAAACGGAGACATTCTTGAGACGGGGACACAATGAGAGTGATACATAGAGACGGGGGTCACATAGAAAACGGGGACATGATAGAGACAGGGACACAATAAAGGTGAAACATAGAGACGGGGGTCACATAAAAACGGAGACATTCTTGAGACGGGGACACAATGAGAGTGATACATAGAGACGGGGGTCACATAGAAAACGGGGACATGATAGAGACAGGGACACAATAAAGGTGAAACATAGAGACGGGGGTCACATAAAAACGGAGACATTCTTGAGACGGGGACACAATGAGAGTGATACATAGAGACGGGGGTCACATAGAAAACGGGGACATGATAGAGACAGGGACACAATAAAGGTGAAACATAGAGACGGGGGTCACATAAAAACGGAGACATTCTTGAGACGGGGACACAATGAGAGTGATACATAGAGACGGGGGTCACATAGAAAACGGGGACATGATAGAGACAGGGACACAATAAAGGTGAAACATAGAGACGGGGGGTCACATAAAAACGGAGACATTCTTGAGACGGGGACACAATGAGAGTGATACATAGAGACGGGGGTCACATAGAAAACGGGGACATGATAGAGACAGGGACACAATAAAGGTGAAACATAGAGACGGGGGTCACATAAAAACGGAGACATTCTTGAGACGGGGACACAATGAGAGTGATACATAGAGACGGGGGTCACATAGAAAACGGGGACATGATAGAGACAGGGACACAATAAAGGTGAAACATAGAGACGGGGGTCACATAAAAACGGAAACATTCTTGAGACGGGGACACAATGAGAGTGATACATAGAGACGGGGGTCACATAGAAAACGGGGACATGATAGAGACAGGGACACAATAAAGGTGAAACATAGAGACGGGGGTCACATAAAAACGGAGACATTCTTGAGACGGGGACACAATGAGAGTGATACATAGAGACGGGGGTCACATAGAAAACGGGGACATGATAGAGACAGGGACACAATAAAGGTGAAACATAGAGACGGGGGTCACATAAAAACGGAGACATTCTTGAGACGGGGACACAATGAGAGTGATACATAGAGACGGGGGTCACATAGAAAACGGGGACATGATAGAGACAGGGACACAATAAAGGTGAAACATAGAGACGGGGGTCACATAAAAACGGAGACATTCTTGAGACGGGGACACAATGAGAGTGATACATAGAGACGGGGTCACATAGAAAACGGGGACATGATAGAGACAGGGACACAATAAAGGTGAAACATAGAGACGGGGGACAATTTGGGGACGGGGGCTGAATGAGAGTGACACATAGAGATGGGGGCACATATAAAACGGGGAACTTTATGGAGACGGGGGACACAATGAGAGTGACACATAGAAACGGGGTCACATAAAACAAACGGGGACACAACGAGAGTGACACATAGAGACGGTGGTTGCATACAAAAACGGAGACATTCTTGGGACAGGGACACAATGAGGCTGCCACATAGAGACGGGGGGGGGGGGGGCACACAGAAAACGGGGACACTATGGAGACAGGGACACATTGAGAGTGACGCATAGAGACGGGGGGGGGGGGGGGGGGGGGGGGGGGGGGGGGGGGGGGGGGGGGGGGGGGGGGGGGGGGGGGGGGGGTCACATATAAGCGATGACATTACGGAGACTGAGACATAATAAGGGTGACATATAGAGACGTGGGTCACATAAAAACCAGGGACATTATGGAGACGGGGACATAATGAGGGCGAAACATAGAGACGGGGGACACATGCAAAACCGGGGACATTATTATAGGCGGGACGACACAATGAGGGTGAAACACAGAGACGGGGGACACATAGAAACGGGGACAATTTGGGGGACGGGGGCTCAATGAGGGTGACACATAGAGACGGGGGTGGGGTGTGGACACGTCACACTGATCCCCGGCCTTCAAGGCTCACTCACCATGGAGTCGCTTCTTCTGCTTATCCGCCGTTGTTGCCTTTCGTACAGTTTCCTCAAGGCTGTCCATAGCATCCTGAGCCGCGTCCAATGACCTCAGCAACATGTCCACCTTAGGCATGGAACCAGTGCCTGCGAGAGAGGAAACAAACAAACAACTATAGGTCCCTCCGTTATCGTGCCAGGTGCTCATAAGTCATGTCACTAGCGCAACGCCGAGTACCGGTAACGCCTAGTACCGGTAACGCCAAGTACCGATTACTCTGAGTACCGGTTTCGCCGGGTCCGCGAAATATTATATCATTACTTTTGTCTCTCTCCCTCCTTCCATCTTCTTCTCTCATCCCGTTCCACCCCCCACCGTCTTTTGGGTCAAAATCTATTTTTATCCTTTAGGACACCATCTCAGTTGCTGGCCCTCTCTGGTCGTGTCGTTTATCTTTTCATATTTTAACTTTGGAACATTGTTATGGTCACCTGTTTACATAAGATTCTTATTTCTATTGTTTTATCTGAGCGCTGGTTTGCCTTTTTTTTTTTGGTGCTAATATACAACAGGAGAAACCCTTCCCACTGTGGAAGGACTTGTTGTTGAGGTGACAAAATCCACATGACTTGGGTAAGATCCCAATGCCGTGTTCACCTGATGAGATCCTCATGGATCGAAACAGCTGTTGTGGACTGGGGTCTGCCTCCCTTAAAAAAGGAGGAAAAACCAAACTAGCACTCTATGTTTTTTAGAACATAGATCAAGATTCCAAGTTCTTGTAACTGATCTTGATTCTGATGTTCGATTATAAAAACATTTTGTTTATCAAAATTTTATATATAATACATATGTGTGTGTGCCGCGTGTGCCCTTATCTCTCTCTATATAAATATGTATACGCAGATATACTTAGTTCATGATTGTATTGTGCACGTGAAATCTGACATTTGCTAAACATGCGTTGCAACTATTATAATAAACCAAGTTTAAAAACTGTATTGACCATAACGAAATTGAACAAATTGTGAATACTCTCTTTCTAATTAACTCCCCTCCACCAAAGTGGACTACGATACCATCCACCTAGCAGTGCGTGGGTCAGAACCAAAGTGAGACAAACAGAGCATCATTCTCAAAAAAGAATGTGCTAAGTTCGCCTTTAGGACCCAATTTTGTTATCTCCTCTCTTGGCCTCACTATTTCATTCTTTCATATTGACCATAATTTAAATGCATTGCAACGTGTAGCCCTACTTAATGAAAACAAAGGGAGATCGTTTTTTAACTTATAATTGAAACAAGCGCGGATTCGCAATCGTTTGTGGCACGCCCAGCGGTCTAATTTTACCACTCCAATCATTACATACACTGAGTCGCCTCCCCTGGCTTTTCAATAATTTTAATCTGTAAACCAGAATGTTATCTCTGCACCATTTCGTAATTTTTTATATCTTTTGGAAAACATTTAAAACTATTTATCCTACTTATGCTCATCGAAAGAAGCACCGCATACTCGTCGTGTCTGTTGCAGTGTCTGTATTACGCATGTTTATTATTTTGTACGCTTTAAAATGAAGATTCATGTGCTCTGTTCAGTATATAAATCTTTCCATACGTTAGGAATGTAGATATGTAGATATAACTGAAATGTTACTTTATGCCCAAGTATTTTTTTCTCTTTTACAATATGTGCGACAATTTTGTTAATATGTGCGACAATTTTGTTAATATGTGTGACAATTTTGTTAATATGTGTGACAATTTTGTCAATATGTGCGACAATTTTGGACAGACAGACAGACCGACAAAGTGAGTTATAGGTTTGTGGCTTGAGCCACACACACAAAAAAAGATTCCCTGTATCGTAAAGGCAATACTGATTATATAAAATAAAATAAAATACTCTTAGGTGACGCCTTTGCACTATAAGCTTACCTACTTTGAGTTCAATCCATCCATTATTTTTCGAATAATCAATGTCTTTGTGACCCAGCACCACAAAAGGGACATTAAGTGTCAAACTGACCATTCAGAGAAAATAATATGTTTGAAAATCTTTCTAATGATACAAGAACCATTCTTGTATCTTTTTTTTCTGTTCCAGAGTTATGAGCGTTTAAAGTTAGTAGGGTGAGCGTCAGCCATTTTGAGAAAGTGCAGTCTAAAGTCTAGCCTAGCTGTAGAAAATGCCTGGACCCACTCTTTTCAAAGCGCTTAATAGACGATTTAAAGACCATATTAAAGATTGTCCTTTATGAATAGATATAAGATATAAGAGAAAACGAAAATACCCATGACTCAATTTAGCAAAAACATGAGATTTTTCACTTTCCTAGCCTGTTGGTAGAAACTAGCCCAGCGACTTAATGTCCCATTCGTGGCGCTAGGTCACATAATCATTAAGAATATTTTTATTGTTCCTTTTTTTTAGAACCTGGTTTACATGAGCATAGTGAATGAAAATAGTAAAATTATTTTTTAGACAGAAGTATATATTCACGTGAATCGCAAATCGGAAACATCGTCAAAATCGTATCGCATTAGGATCGAATCGTATATAGTGTGGCTGGCCCTTTCAACATAAAATCAAAACTCGTCCTCATCTCTCCTACTAAGCCCCATCTGTTTAGCATTTTCGAGAACAAAAATGAAGGACTTAACCATTATTATTATTATTATTATTGTATTATTATTATTATTATTATTATTATTATTATTATTGGTTTAAACAAGATTTCTTCAAATAAAGCACACACAGCAGCACATAATTTAAATAAGTAGAGCACAACAAGCTTAGAGCTTATGCAAGGCACTCCAACATTTTTCAATTACATAGTATTGGCTGCCACAAGCATGGAAATAAACGGCACAACATCAATATTAGTGTACAATGGGAAGAAAAACAAATAAAGCAATAACTTACCAACAAAAACATGAATCAAAACAACAGATTAGAAACGTATTATAATCGCATACAACTCTCTAATCAAAATTTTGCCTTTGGGTTGCAGGGGCAAGGCTGAGACGCGCACCGGTTGCAAACTGCATCAAATCAATAATTTCATCACGGAAACTATACCAACCAGGGCTTAAATGTAACGAGTCACAACAAGGACACACATTAGAGACAATTATTCTGCCAAAAATCTGTTTGACAGTTGGATGAAATTACTAATAGAATCAAGTATTGTTCTATTTTCACTTTGGTTTTTATCACGGCTTCCGAACAAAAGCAATGATACATTTGTTTTGACATCGTCAGGTAATAAGTCGATAGTCTGTCTAGGGGCCTGTTGGAAAAGGGGACAGTGACAGAGAAAGTGACATGCATCTTCTACAGGTGCGTTGCAAATACAAGCTGGGTTGTTCAGAATATGTCGTTGGAATAAATCATTACGCAAATCACTCATTTGGAGTCTTAATTTACAAATAATTATTTCAGACAGTCGATCTTGTAAGTAGTAATAAGGGGGAACTGTGCTATCTTCGCTACTGAGAAAACGCTTTAAGACACTGAGAGAATCGCACTGCTTGATATTCTCCGGAAGGCTATTCCAAAGGACAGTAGTGGATGGAAAATAAGAGGATTTATACAGTTCTAATCTACATCTAGGCACTTGTCTCTCTAGGGGATATCGTCTATGGTAGGGATTGATTGATGCAACTAGCTGGGGGAGGCAATTGATTAAATACATAGGTACAGAACCGTTGACAATTTTGTAATACAAAATTATTTTATGACGACGCCGCCTTTCTTTTAAAAATGTGAATCCTGTTTCAGTATACAGCTTTTGATGGCTAGTCCCTCGGACTGAGCCAGTAATTGTTCTGAGTGCATCCAGATGTATTTGTTCAAGATCTTCTGCTTGTTTTTGCGTGCAGTTGTCCAATACCACATCTGAAAAGTCTAAATGGGGCAAAATAAACGATTTATACATTGTTACAAGCGCTTTACGACTTAGTCGGTATTTGTATGACCTAAGGCAAGCAACAAGTGTGCGACACTTAGATAGAATAGATTTGATATGGAGATTCCACTTGCAATTATTTTGAATGATAACTCCTAGGTGTTTGTGGTTGTCTGTCTCTTGAAGTACTACATCGTTAAATATTAATGGTTGTGTGTGAGGAAGTGCTTTGTTAGAGATTGTCATCAATTCTGTTTTGGTTTGATTAAATTTAACTTTCCATGTTGATGCCCATCTGTTAATCTTTTCTAAATCCGAATTTAAAATTTCTGTTCGTATGTCAGTATTTTCAAGGCCTAAATACATACTAGTATCATCAGCAAAAAGCTTGATGATAGATTCAATGTCATTTACAATATCATTAATATAGACAAGAAAGAGTAGAGGTCCGAGGACAGAACCTTGAGGGACGCCTGCCGACACAGGGAGATAAGGGGATTTACTACCTTTTAGAACAACTGCTTGCGTGCGCTCCCTTAAATAGTCAGCAAACCACTCAAGCAACTGTCCACGAATACCAAGTGCAAAGAGTTTGTACAGCAAAGTGGTGCCACACTTTGTCAAACGCCTTAGATATGTCAAAGAAAACTACCTACCCTATTATTATTATTATTATTGTTATTATTATTATTATTATTATTATTATTATTATTGTTGTTGTTGTTGTTATTATTATTTTTATTAGTTTTTTATTTATTATTATTATTATTATTATTATTATTATTATTATTATTATTATTATTATTATTATTATTATTATTATTATTATTATTATTATTATTGTCGTTGTCGTTGTCGTTGTCGTTATTATTATTATTATTATTATTATTATTATTATCATCATCATCATCATCATCATCATCATCATCATCATCATCATCATCATTATTATCATTATTATTATTATTATTATAAAACTTAGAAAACTAGTCTAATTAAAGATACATATTTTAAAGAAATTAGGCTTAGCTTCTCTCTCTATAAGAAACTTTTCCCACTATAATATGAAGATCAATAGATTATAGTCATTTAATTAAAGATACTTATTTTAAGAAATTAGGCTTGATTAAACAGCATCTCTCTATCTCCTGATATATAATAAGAAACGTGCTTACTAAAAAATAATGTCAACGGATTATAAATGCCCAATCCTGTATTGTTTTCTTTATGTAAACAAAACCCTCACAAGTTGATTTTGCTATAATTCTAACACCGTGTGTGAAGGTGCAACATTAAAGGGGCACCCTGACGGATGAGTTTTATGCAAGAAACACGTCCAGATCACCAGGAAAACACCCTTTACAGAGATTGCAACACTCACTTTGCTCTGGTTTCCTATAAATCAATCCGTCAAATGGGCGATTCCTCCTTGGCGGAGGTGCTGGAAGTCAAATTATTTCACCCAAAGAGAAGTCGTGTGCCGTCTCTTTTCTAACGGCCGCCTGCGTTTAGACCAAATCGTTTGCACGAAATTTTCGCTATACAAGCCTTTTTTTTTCTTCTTTTAAAACAATTCTATACAGATTATGTAAAGGGGTTTCGCTCACAACAAAGGAAATAGCTCCTCTTTTTTTTTTTACTGCACTACAAAAAAACACCCGATTCAACCACAATGAGTGACCTTCACCCACCCCATCCAAAATGGCTACTCTCTCCAGCATCTCCGCCAAGAAGGAATCGCCGTTTTGACGGTTTAATGTCTAGGAAACCAGAGCAACGTGAGTGTACTGATCCTTGAAAAGGCTGTCTTTCTGGTGATCTCTACGTGTTTCTTGCAAAACCTCGTCCGACAGGGTCCACCTTTAATATATAAAAACAAGCGCGCGATTCGCAATCGTTTGTGGCAGCGGTCTATTTTTACCACTCCAATCATTACATACACTGAGTCGCCTCCCCTGGCTTTTCAATAAGTTTAATCTGTAAACCAGAATGTTATCTCTGCACCATTTCGTAACTTTTTTATATCTTTTGGAAAACATTTAAAACTATTTATCCTACTTATGCTCATCGAAAGAAGCACCGCATACTCGTCGTGTCTGTTGCAGTGTCTGTATTACGTATGTTTATTATTTTGTACGCTTTAAAATGAAGATTCATGGGCTCTGTTCAGTATACAATTCTTTCCATACCTAAGGACTGTAGATATGACAGCTGAAATGTTACTTTATGCCCAAGTATTTTTTTTTCTCTTTTACAATATGTGCGACAATTTTGGACCGACAGACCGACCGACCAACAGACAGACAGACCGACAAAGTGAGTTATAGGTTTGTGGCTTGAGCCACAAACAAAAATTAAGTTGAAGAAAACAAGAGGGTGGATAGCAGGGGAAGAGAGGGTGGGGTGGGGGAGGGGTGAGACTGGGAGATGAATAGATTGCAAGTGCACACTTCTTCTTCTTCTTCTTTTTCTTCTTCTTCGATCGCTCAGACACCTTCCCTGTCAATTGTGAGCGCAGATGCGGTCATGCTGCCGTTATGCGCCTACCTAAAAGAAATAATAGTTAGGCCCGGGCAATACAAGTTCGACTTCGGCTGAAGGAGGAAAAATGTAGGTTTTTTTTTTTCAAATGTGTTTCGTGAAGAAGAAAAACGAAAGGCTGGAGGAGAATGGACCGTACAGGTCATAGGCAAGAAAGATAGAATACGATGACAAATAAGCAAAAAGGGAAAAGGCCAGAGTCAAAGAGAGTGACAGATGAGAGTAAATGACAAGAACAGAACTTCCAGAAGGGGGGGGACTATTTATGCAAAAGACCCCCCGGTATCCCCACGGGGGGTGGGGGGGGGGAGAGGGGGATGAGTGCACACTTACTTCGGGCAGTCTTTGGCACCGGCCATGGCCTTGCCTCCAGTGGCGCCATCATGGCGACCATCAACAGCATCACCATCAGGGGAAGACGAGTCATCGTGATTGTGATTGTCTGCTCCGCGGGGCTAGGAGAAGAAACAGACCTATATGTGTCGGTGCATACACGCACAGAATACCCGTGTGTATGCACATGCATGCATACGTACATACATACATACATACATACATACATACATACATACATACATACATACATACATACATACATACATACATACATACATACATACATACATACATACATACATACATACATACATACATACATACATACATACATACGAGCGCGCGTACACGCACACATGCACACGCACATTTAGAGAAACACTCACTACTATCAAAGTAGAAAATAATTTTATATTCTCTCTCTCTCTCTCTCTCTCTCTCTCTCTCTCTCTCTCTCTCTCTCTCTCCTCTCTCTCTCTCTCTCTCTCTCCCTCTCTCTCTCTCCCCCCTCTCTCTCTCTCTCTCTCTCCCCCCTCTCTCTCTCTCTCTCTCTCTCTCTCTCTCTCTCTCTCTCTCTCTCTCTCTCTCTCTCCCTCTCTCTCTATCTCTCTCTCTCTCTCTCTCTCTTCTCTCTCTCCCCCTCTCTCTCTCTCTCTCTCTCCCCCCCCCTCTCTCTCTCTCTCTCTCTCTCTCTCTCTCTCTCTCTCTCTCTCTCTCTTTCTCTCACACACACACACACAATTTATGCGAATAAAGCTTTACGCATACGACCAGTCATGATGGTGTGGTAGACATATTCGACTTGTTAACATTGTTATAATCAATACTATGTTGTTGTTGTTTTTGTCCTGTACC
This sequence comes from Phymorhynchus buccinoides, assembly GCA_017654935.2. NCBI lineage: Eukaryota > Metazoa > Mollusca > Gastropoda > Neogastropoda > Raphitomidae > Phymorhynchus > Phymorhynchus buccinoides. Next base: position 12,171,786 of record CM065704.1, read on the forward strand.
CCATTCATTTAGGAGCATAGGCATATCATGTATCGGTTTGCATAAAAGCATGCACGTGTGTGTCTGTGTGTGTGTGTGTGTGTGTGTGTGTGTGTGTGTGTGCGTGCGCGTGCGTGTGCGTGCGTGCGCGTGCGTGTGCGTGCGTGCGTGTGTGTGTGTGTGTGTGTGTGTATGTGTGTGTGTGTGTGTGTGTGTGTATGTGTATGTGCGTGTGCGTGTGAGTGCGTGTGCATGTGCATATGCGTGTATGTGTGTGTGCGC
>CM065704.1:12179546-12182046 GCA_017654935.2 Phymorhynchus buccinoides
TGACACTAAGTTCATAATAACAGCGCGGGAGAATGCTACCCACCACAGCACCTGAACACCTTGTCCCTGAGAGCAATAATGCTCTGAGGACGTTAAACTTCCACTCAACCAACCAACCAACGGGAGAATACGTTTTGGGAAATGGTGATTTGGGAAATGGCGATTTGGGAAATGGCGATATGGGAAATGGCGATTTGGGAAATGACGATTCGGGAGACTATGGTTTGGGAAATGATTTGGGAAATAGCGATATGGGAAATGGCAATTTGAGAAATGGCGAATCGGGAGGATATGCTTTGTGAAACGGCAATTTGGGAAATGGCGATTCCGGAAGTGGCAATTTGGGAAATGGCAATATGGGAAATGGTGATTTGTGAAATGGCGATTCGGGCAGTCCCCATGACCATCGCATGAGAGGGGAAGAGCGAGAGAGAAAGAGTGGGGAGGTATCTCAGGGCAGTGAGAGAACAGAGAGTAGACAAACGGTAGAGCAGCATTACGTCGGTCAAATTTAAAAACCTCGGATCTCAATTGTGCTAGTTTTGAGAAAAAATGAGGAAAAAAAACTGTTTTTAAAATTAACCAATTTGACCACAATTGATTAACTATGATGAACATGTTTTTCAAGACATTGCGAGTTTAGTCCTGCATTTTGCTAAAATTACTTTTAATTTTTTGTTGTTGTTAGACTTGAAAAGAACGATTCGCGAAGATACGAGGTTTTTGTCCTTAACTAGATCTGAATTGAGGACTTACGAGGTTTTTTTCTATATACACAACCTCATTTATCCCAGATCGAAAGTCGTTAGAGATACGAGCTTTTGGTGGAATGTGGCGGGAAAAAATAGAGTATCTAACTCAAGAAACCCAAATATCGAGATATAAGGTTTTTGAATTTCACCGACGTTAATAATAGCAAGCAAGGTCTGGTTAGCGATAGAGAGGATGGACCAGGATGACATACCTGGTATTGCAGTACCTCCAGGATCTGCTCAGAGCATTCAATGGTGGTTGGTTGATGGCTTGTCCCGAATATTGCTGTTTTGAAGCCGAGTGGACGGAAAAGCTAACTTTCATTCAGGATGACAGAAGATTAGGAACGTGAGTTTTTTTAAAGAGAGAAACAGAGAGGTGAGAGAAAGACAGAGGGAGAGAAACAGAGAGGTGAGAGAAAGACACAGAGAGAGAAAGACAGAGAGGGAGAGACAGAGGGAGAGAAAGACACAGAGAGAGACAGAGGGAGATAAAGACAGAGAGAGAGAGACAGAGGGAGAGAAAGACAGAGAGAGAGACAGAGGGAGAGAAAGACACAGAGAGAGACAGAGGGAGAGAAAGACACAGAGAGAGACAGAGGGAGAGAAAGACAGAGAAGGAGAGACAGAGGGAGAGAAAGACAGAGAGAGAGACAGAGGGAGAGAAAGACAGAGAGGGAGAGACAGAGGGAGAGAAAGACACAGAGAGAGAGACAGAGAGGAGAGAGAGACAGAGAGAGAGAGAGACAGAGGGGGGAAAGAGAGAGAGAGAGAGGGAGAGAAAGACAGAGAGGGAGAGACAGAGGGAGAGAAAGACAAAGAGAGAGAAAACAGAGAGGGGGAGAAAGACACAGAGAGAGACAGATGGAGAGAAAGACAAAGAGAGAGACAGAGGGAGAGAAAGACAGAGGGGAGATAAAGAGAGAGAGAGAGAGACAAAGGGAGATAAAGACAGAGAGAGAGAGGAGGGAGAGAAGAGGGAGAGACAGAGGGAGAGAAAGACACAGAGAGAGACAGAGGGAGAGAAAGACAGAGAATGAGAGACAGAGGGGGAGAAAGACGCAGAGAGAGAGACAGAGGGAGAGAAAGAGAGAGAGAGGAGAGAGAGAGAGAGAGAGAGAGAGAGAGAGAGAGAGAGAGAGAGAGAGAGAGAGAGAGAGAGAGAGAGAGACAGAGAGAGACAGAGGGAGAGAAAGACAGAGAGGGACAGACAGAGGGAGAGAAAGACAGGGAGGGAGAGACAGAGGGAGAGAAAGACAGAGAAGGAGAGACAGAGGGAAAGAAAGACACACACAGAGACAGAGGGAGAGAAAGACACAGAGAAAGAAAACAGAGAGACAGAGGGAGAGAAAAATCACCTTCACAATACAGTTTATTTCAGAAGATAAAGAAACACCCACCGCAAACAAGAGTTTACATACACACGCAAAACACAACAACAGATTTACAACAATTATAATAGTTTTATTACAAACAGCAACATGTAAAAGCAATGTAAAACATACCTAAACATAATAGAATAAACATGATGAACATTGTATGTTCTGGAAGATAAAACAAGGAAGTTTATTTTCTGTATGTATTAAAATCCCACCCCTCCCGTGCCCACTGTCCCGTTTTGTTTGGGGCAGTACTTTGTAGATCAACAGATTCGAGTAGGAGCTTAAAAAAAAACACCTATAAAACCTTTTTTTTTAACTCTTGTTGCAGTATCTCCAGGGCTTTGTCTTCTTTGTCTGGTATAAAAA
>CM065704.1:12197046-12199546 GCA_017654935.2 Phymorhynchus buccinoides
TGTATCCAATGTATGTTTTGAAAACCTAAGAAACAAACTCAATTACTTTAACTTTAACTTTATGATTTGTGTTCTTTAAAGAAGAAAAGAAAATGTGCTGATTTACTTTTTCTCCCAATGGGGGGGGGGGGGGGGGGGGGGGGGATAGACAATGCCTATGCAAAGACAGCTGTTTCGTCTTCGTGAAAGACTCTTCAGTCTGCATGTCGGCCTGCAAAGTTGTCCACAGTGAATGTTCAAGCTGAGCCAGAAGACTTTCTACAGGAGAAAGGTTGTCCTCTTTGCACCAGATTGAAAGTCCACAATAAAAGCAAACCAGCACTTAATTCAACAGAAATGGTGAAAAGCTTATGTAAAATAACAAAAATAATAATGTCCTAAAATTACAATCCCTCGAAGAGATTAGAAGAGATGGAATGCCATGTTGGTGGATCCAATGAAGGATTCAAAAAGGGAGGTCACAGAAATCGTAGTTAACACCAACAGACACCCGGTGAGGAGGAATGTAGAGAGGTGTGCTTGGATCAGGTAGACTGATGCCCTTTCCTTCTTCGGTAAGATAATATAAACGACAAAAATTGAAGAAGAAAAAACAAACACACCATTAAACTTTCCTCTTATATATATAATTTGCTTTGATAAGTTGTTTTTTGGGGGTTTTTGGAACACGGAATATATATATATAAAGTAAACGTAGACACACAGATGGAGACTAAAAAAAGAACAACAAGCACAACAGATTTTCCCAACATGTCGATGCTTAATTACATCTTCCTCTGTGGGGGGGGGGGGGCACTTTACTTCAAAGAAAAGAACTTTGTTCTGTACTCAGAATAAAACCCATAGCATAATCTCCACCGAAGCATCATCACCAGGCGAAACATCCTTTTAAAGAGCAGCCTCAATTTGAAGTTGGGGACATTTTGCATGTGGGTCACAGCTACCCAGAAAAAACAAAGGGACTTAATCGTGTTGTGTCAGTGTGTCTTCAAAAAATCAAATTACACACACTCAATCAAATTGAGGCTGCTCTTTATAACGATGTTTCGTTTTGAATTTGGGGGGCATTTGTATGCAATTTTCCGTTTTTGCCTTTCTTACCAAACATAAAGCTGTATTTTATGAACATTTTTAGCTAATAACCTTTTTGGAATACTAACCCTAGCCCTAACCCTAGCCCTAACCCTAGCCCTAACCCTAGCCCTAACCCTAACCCTAACCCTAACCCTAACCCTAACCCTAACCCTAACCCTACCCTAACCCTACCCTAACCTAACCCTAACCCTAACCCTAACCCTCCCCCCCCCCCCTACCCCTATAAGACGGGGAAACGCAATGAACCACGACTGTGACAAATGGCGCCGTGTACTGCAATACATAGGCTATTTGATAATGGCCTAGGGTTAGGGTTAGTATTCCAAAAAGGTTATTAGCTAAAAAGGTTCATAAAATACAGCTTTATGTTTGATAAGAAAGGCAAAAACGGGAAAATGGAATTAACCGAGAAATGCAGGGGGGGAGAGCACATCTTGACCATTAAACAGTGTGTAATAAAGAGGCGTGGTCTTCCCTACAAGTTTGTCTGAAATTCAAAATGGCCGCCAGGTCACATGGTGTTGAAAAACAATGTCGCTTAGTTTATTTCATGCCTTCCAGTCATTTCTCTGTCAAGTACAATTATTACAGTTATCCAAATATATCAAGTAAAAATTGATTTCAAGGTAACTTTTCGGCTGGAATGGCCCGTATTTTTGGTATCTGATTCGCATAATCACCACGAAAGGGACATTAAGTCGCTGGGTTAGTTTCTCACAACAGGCTTAGAAAGTCAAAAATCTCATTTTTGGTCAATTTTGAGTTATGTGTATTTTCGTGTTCTCGAACATCTTATATTTCATATTTTATCAAGAACAATCTTTAATATGGTCTCTAAATGGTCTTATAAATGCTTTAAAACGAGTAGGTCGATGCATTTTCTTCAGCTAGGCTAGACTTTAGACTATGCTTTCTCAAAATGGTTGACTCTCAACCTACTAACTTTAACCCTTTCACCGCCACAGTCGCATTTTAGCACCACAGTGATTTAACACTAATGTCACTAAAAGGCATCAAATTGGGGTCTATTATCCGAAGACCCTATTGGTTTAGTTTTGGGAAGTAAGGATAGATCTTATTTTATGTATGTCACAGAAGAATCCCCAATACTGCAGATGGATTTTGTTCTCTACCCAGGTAAATGTAATGGACATTTTTGGCTGAAATATGGCTGGCGGTGAAAGGGTTAAAATGCTCATAACTCTGGAACGGTAAAAGGTACAAGGATGGTTCTTGTATCAGTAGAACGAGAATTGTCTGAAGTTGTCAAATGTATCATTTTTCTCAGAATGGTCAGTTTTGACACTTAGTTTTTATTTCGTGGTGCTGGGTCTCAATTACAAAAGGGTCTGCTAGGAGTATAGTGAATATAAATAGAATTATTCGTAGACGGGAAGTATTTCAC
>CM065704.1:12204546-12214546 GCA_017654935.2 Phymorhynchus buccinoides
AAAACAGACTATCTTTAGATAGACCATTGACGTATTATTGGATTTATTACAAAAACTAGGGGAAGACGGGGTAAAAAGCGCATGGGCGGGTAAGAAGCCCACCCCAATTATCTCATGAAATAAAGAAAATTTCAGTCAAATTTGCCCATGAGACGAATGCTAGACATTAACGCTCGTCTCATGGGCAAAATGAGACTGAAATTTGCTTCATTTCATGAGATAAGTGGGGTGGGCTTCTTACCCGCCCATGCGCTTTTTACCCCGTCTTCCCCTAATAACTTTCATCAAAAATTGACTGCAGAAAAAAAAGAAGGGGGGTTTGCTTTTTTCATATTTCAGCAGTCTTTTAAAAAAAATAATACAAGTTATTAGTTTTCGTAATAAGTTCAATAATAATGTCAATGGACTATCTAAAGATAGTCCGTTTTGACTCCAAGCCATTGCTGATTCATTCCCACGTCACACTGCTCGTGTAGCCCAAACAGCAACAGCTTGCGAGATTGTAGGGCCAGACACACGTCCACTAAAACCGCACGACTGTACGACGCGATTTGGGCACGCAGTCTCTAAGAACATATGATGTGATGTGAGACCATCGATACCACGTGATCGAATCGCATCGCACAGTCGTGCGATTTCAGTGGACGTGTGGCTGGCCCTTAAGAGTGTTACAACATTTACGGGAGACGAGTTCTTTTGTCTAGTATTACGGCCCCCCCCCCCCCCCCCCTCCCCCCGTGGGGATACCGGGGGGTGGGGGTGGGGGGGTGGTCTTTTGTGTAAATAGTTCCCCCACCTTCTGGACGTTCTGTGTTATTACAATTATTTTTATGTGGCGGTACCATAGCCGATGAGGTTTAACCGAGGCGTGGTTACCGCTACACCTATCTATTATTATCAAAAAACTCGGGACTTTACTACCGGTGTTGCACTGCCTCCGGGCATTGCAGCCAGCATCGTTCCCACCATCTTTGTATTTACAAATGTCCCATATGTGTCTATGACCGAGAGGACGTAGAACACCATTTGTCATTCTGGACGTTCTGTGCTTGTAGCTTCCTCTAACCTGTCACTCTCTTTGACTCTGCCTTTTCCCCTCTCTGCTTGCTGTCATCTACTCTCTTTCTGCCCTGACCGGTCCATTCTCCTCCTGCCCTTTTTTTTTCAAGAAACACTTTCCAAAAATAAGATTTCCTCCTCCAGCCCGAAGTCGGACATGCTGGGTGGGCCTAACTAGTTCTTACTTAGGCGCATAACGGCAGCATGACGCATCTGCGCTCATAATGGACAGGCAACTGTCTGAGCGATCGAAGAAGAAGAAGAAGAAGAAGAAGAAGAAGAAGAAGAAGAAGAAGAAGAAGAAGAAGAAGAAGAAGAAGCAATAATTATCACGGTGTTTCTTTTGTAAGTAAAGTGTGACGTGTTGTTGTTGTTGTTGTTGTTGTTGTTGTTGTTGTTGTTGTTGCCTGTCTGTCGTTTCCGACAATGACTGCCAGATAGCAGAGAGGGCAGCTGCTATTCCAGGCGGGCTGGGCTACAATTTGTTCATAGCGGAGAAGCCTTGCCCAGGGTACATCCCCACTCTCTCTCTCGGCCAAAAGGATTTTGGGGGGACGAAAGTTGGCGTTGGGGAAGGTCCCCCCCCAAAAAAAAAAGGAAACAGAAAAAACCCATACGATAACACATGACTAAGTCTATGTACTATTCTGTAATTAGAAATCACGGGCACACTGCAAACCTACACACGAGATGACTACAAGAACGTGCGGTCACATAATTGAAAGATATTAACTGCATTATAGATTTTAAAAAATTGGGGGGGTATGTGAAAACTTACCGTGCAAAATTCCTACACCCCAAATCACAATCGTTATAGAATGTGTAAGCTTAAGTGTGTGTGTGTGTGTGTGTGTGTGTGTGTGTGTGTGTGTGTGTGTGTGTGTGTGTGTGTGTGTGTGTGTGTGTGTGTGTGTGTGTGTGTGTGTGTGTGTGTGTGTGTGTGTGTGTGTGTGTGTGTGTGTGTGTGTGTGTGTGTGTGTGTGTGTGTGTGTGTGTGTGTGTGTGCGCGTGCGCGTGTGCTTGTGTGTGTGTGTGTGTGTGTTGTGTGTCTGTGTATGTGTGCGCGTGTGCGTGTGCGTGTGTGTGCAGGTGTGTGTATGTGTGCGTGTGTGCGTGCGTGCGCGTGTATGTGTGTGTGTGTTTGTGCGTGCGTGTGCATGCTAATACAGTGAAACCTCCCTTATAAGACCTTAACAAATCATCCCAAATGAGGTCTTAAAAGGGAGGGGTCTTATAAGGGAGGTAATTTTAATATGCTTACAAAGAAGGGCAATGTCTCAGAGAAGTAGGTCTTATATGGGAGGGAGTCGTATAATGGGAGGTCTTATAAGGGAGGTTCCACTGCATTGTATCGTCCACGTGTCTCGATTTTGTTTTCAAGAACTTGTGTTCTTGTTTATGTTGGTTGGTTTTTGGTGTTGCGCTGTCTGACTTGTACATACGTCAACAAAAAAACACGTAACACATGCTTCTACGGACAACTCCCCTCCCCCCCCCCCCCCAACCACCCCCCCACACAACACACACACACACACAACACACACACACACACACACACACACACACGCACACACACACGCCCACACACGCACGCACACGCACGCACACAACACACACAGCACACGCAACACACACACACACACACACACATATACACATACACTACCCTCCCCTCCCCCCAAAAAAATACACACATCCGCATTCACAGACACATTCACACGCACACAGGCGCGTACAAAGGCACACATAGATACATACACACGTACATACGCACACGCGCAAACAGAAATACATACGAAAACACACACGCGTGCGGGGGTGGGGGTTGGGGTATGCATTTTCCTGTCTACATAACACTCACTCTTACACACATTTCACATAACACTCACACATTTCACATAACACTCACACATTTCACATAACACTTACACATTTCACATAACACTCACACATTTCACATTTACTCATTTCACATAACACTTACACATTTCACATAACACTCACACATTTCACATAACACTCATTTCACATAACACTCACACATTTCACATAACACTCACACATTTAACACTTACTCATTTCACATAACACTTACTCATTTCACATAACACTTACTCATTTCACATAACACTTACTCATTTCACATAACACTCACACATTTCACATAACACTTACACATTTCACATAACACTCACACATTTCACATACACATTTCACATAACACTTACTCATTTCACATAACACTTACTCATTTCACATAACACACATTTCACATAACACTTACTCATTTCACATAACACTTACTCATTTCACATAACACTTACTCATTTCACATAACACTCACACATTTCACATAACACTCACACATTTCACATAACACTCACACATTTCACATAACACTCACACATTCACACATTTCACATAGCACTCACACATTTCACATAACACTCACACATTTCACATAACACTCACACATTTCACATAACACTCACACATTTCACATAACACTCACACTTACTCACACATTTCACATAACACTCACACATTTCACATAACACTCACACATTTCACATAACACTTACTCATTTCACATAACACTTACTCATTTCACATAACACTTACTCATTTCACATAACACTCACACATTTCACATATTTCACTAACACTCACTCATTTCACATAACACTCACACATTTCACATAACACTCACACATTTCACATAACACTCACACATTTCACATAACACTCACACATTTCACATAACACTCACACATTTCACATAACACTCACACATTTCACATAACACTCACACATTTCACATAACACTCACACATTTCACATAACACTCACACATTTCACATAACACTCACACATTTCACATAACACTCACACATTTCACATAACACTCACACATTTCACATAACACTCACACATTTCACATAACACTCACACATTTCACATAACACTCACACATTTCACATAACACTCACACATTTCACATAACACTCACATAACACTCACACATTTCACATAACACTCACACATTTCACATAACACTCACACATTTCACATAACACTCACACATTTCACATAACACTCACACATTTCAAATAACACTCACACATTTCACATAACACTCACACATTTCACATAACACTCACACATTTCACATACACACTCACACATTTCACATAACACTCACACATTTCACATAACACTCACACATTTCACATAACACTCACACATTTCACATAACACTCACACATTTCACATAACACTCACACATTTCACATAACACTCACACATTTCACATAACACTCACACATTTCACATAACACACATTTCACATAACACTCACATTTCACATAACACATTTCACACATTTCACATAACACTCACACATTTCACATAACACTCACACATTTCACATAACACTCACACATTTCACATAACACTCACACATTTCACATAACACTCACACATTTCACATAACACTCACACATTTCACATAACACTCACACATTTCACATAACACTCACACATTTCACATAACACTCACACATTTCACATAACACTCACACATTTCACATAACACTCACACATTTCACATAACACTCACACATTTCACATAACACTCACACATTTCACATAACACTCACACATTTCACATAACACTCACACATTTCACATAACACTCACACATTTCACATAACACACATTTCACATAACACTCACACATTCACATCACACATTTCACATAACACTCACACATTTCACATAACACTCACACATTTCACATAACACTCACACATTTCACATAACACTCACACATTTCACATCACACATTTCACTCTCACACATTTCACACATAATTTCACATCACACATTTCACATAACACTCACACATTTCACATAACACTCACACATTTCACATACATTTCACATAACACTCACACATTTCACATAACACTCACACATTTCACATACATTTCACACTCACACATTTCACATAACACTCACACATTTCACATAACACTCACACATTTCACATAACACTCACACATTTCACATAACAGTCACACATTTCACATAGCACTCACACATTTCACATAACACTCACACATTTCACATAGCACTCACACATTTCACATAACACTCACACATTTCACATAACACTCACACATTTCACATAACACATTTCACATAACACTCACACATTTCACATAACACTCACACATTTCACATAACACTCACACATTTCACATAACACTCACACATTTCACATACTCACACTCACACATTTCACATAACACTTACTCATTTCCTGCACCTGGTCCTCCGAATCCACCTGCAGAAAGAAAGAAAGAAGTAAATAAATAACACAAAAGAAACAACACTTACTTCATTTCCTGCACCTGGTCCTCCGAATCCAGCAGAAAGAAAGAAGGAAAGAGATAAGAAGGAAGGAAGAAGGAAAGGAAACAAGGAAAGGAAGGAAGGAAGGAAGGAAAAAGAAGCAAAATCACACAAGAAAAAGGAGAGGAAAGAAAGAAAAGAAAGAAATAGGAAAGAAGGAAGAAAGAAGAAAGAAATAAAGAAGATAAGAAAGAAAGAAGAAAGAAAGAAAGAAAGAAGGAAGAAAGAAAGAAGACAAAGAAAAAAGAAAGAAAAAAACACAAAATACAAAGAACACGAAAGAAAAGAAAGAAAGAAAGAAAGAAAGAAAGAACAAAGAAAGTAAGAAAGAAAAAGAAAGGAAATGAAAAGAAAGAAAAGAAAGAAAGAAAGAGAAGAAAAGAAAGAAAGAAAGATAAAAAAAGAAGGAGAAAGATAGGAAGGAAGGAAAGAAAGAAGGAAAAGAAAGAAGAAAGAAAGAAAGAAAGAAAAAAGAAGAGAAAAGAAAGGACAAAGAAACATAAGAGAGATGAGAGAGAAAGAAAGAAAGAAAGAAAGAAAGAAAGAAGAGAGAGAAAGAAAGAAAGAGCAAGAGGAAGAAGGAAGGAAAGAAAGAAAGAGAAAGAAAGAGAAAGAGAAAGAAAGAAAGAAAGAAAGGTAAAGAAGAAAGAAGTCAAAAGAAAGAAAGAAGGAAAGAAAGAAAGAAAGAAAGAAAGAAAGAAAGAAAGAAAGAAGAAAGAAAGAAAGAAAGAAAGAAAGAAAGAAGAAGAAAGGAAAGAAAGAAAAAGAAAAGAAAGAAGAAGAAAGAAAAAAGAAAGAAAAGAAAAGAAAGAAAGAAAAGAAATAAAAGAAGAAATATAATACCGAAAGAAAGAAAGAAAAAAGAAAGAAAGAAAGAAAGAAAGAAAGAAAGAAAGAAAAAGAAAAAAGAAAGAAAAAAAGAAAGAAAAAAAGAAAGAAAAAAGGAAAGAAAGAAAGAAAAAGAAAACGGAAGAAAGAAAGAAAGAAAGAAAGAAGGAAGAAGGAAAAAAAGGAAAGAAAGAAAAGAGAAAAAAAAAGAGCAAGCATTAGTTCAAATCGAAACGTTTATAAAGGGACAAAATCAATTTAAAACAAAGTGTTTTAAACAGACAAATGGGAGAGAAAAACAAGAAAGAAAATAATAAAGAAAGAAAAACATAGAAAGAAAGAAAGAAAGAAAGGATGCGAGTATTAGGAGACATGAAAACGTTTGTGAAGGAATGACAGAAACAAAAACAAAACAAACAAACAAAAGAAAGAAGAACTAAAATAAAAAAGAAGGAAATATGTTGTACTTCAACGAAAAACAATTATCACTCATTAACTCATTCAGAGAGAGAGAGAGAGAGAGAGAGAGAGAGAGAGAGAGAGAGAGAGAGAGAGAGAGAGAGAGAGAGAGAGAGAGAGAGAGAGAGAGAGAGAGAGAGAGAGAGAGAGAGAGAGAGAGAGAGAGAGAGAGAGAGAGAGAGAGAGAGAGAGAGCTTTGAAAACTTGAAAACTTTGAAAACTTAAACTTTATTTTCCAAGGATATAGATTTTAGGCAACGTCTATTCTTCCAATCTGTCCTTCATACATATACTAACACAGAACACAAACAGACAGAGAGAGAGAGAGAGGGGGGGGAGAGGGGGGGGAGAGAGGGAGGGGGAGAGAGAGAGAGAGAGAGAGAGAGAGAGAGAGAGAGAGAGAGGAGAGAGAGAGAGAGAGAGAGGAGAGAGAGAGAGAGAGAGAGGAGAGAGAGAGAGAGAGAGAGAGAGAGAGAGAGAGAGAGAGAGAACACTGAACACTGAACACTGAAATTTTTTATTTAACAAGGATACAGATTATAGGCGATGCCTATTCTTACAATCTGTCCTTGGATAAAAGAAAACAATTAAATACATTTTGTCAAACAATTTTGTTTTGCTTACGTGTGACTCTCTTACCAGTGTGTAATGCCTGAAGAAGAGAGGACACCACACCTCTCGAAAGCTTGTGATTAAAATAGGAACCACCTTGGATTTGTTGGCGTTTTTTCTTCTTTTTATATATATATTATATACATGATCAAAAAGATCACAAAACAACAAGCCTTTTTGTTATGAAAATAAAGAAATTTTCGGCTTATACATGTAATAATATATATATATATATATATATAATAGTTTGCTTTGATAAAACTTTTCTGTGTCCAAATGTTTTTATTTGTGAACCTCAGAAACAAAACCAGTTAACGTTAACTTTGAGTAATGTTCCGTGTTCAAAAACAAACAATATATATATATATATATATATATATATATATATATATATATATATATATATATATATATATATATATATATATATATATATATATTATATATATAGACAGAAGTCAGGGACAGCCATGGGAACACCGATGGCACCTACTGTGGCCAACATCTTCATGGGCTGGCTTGAAGCCAAACTGTTGGAGAACAGCCCTGTGCGGATTGAGGAGGATGTATGGAAACGATTCATCGATGACATCCTCATCTTGTGGACTCGGTCCCAACAAGACCTAGACCAATTCACCACCTACATCAATTCCATCCACCCAACCATCAAGTTCACCATCAGCAACTCCAAGACCAGTATTCCCTTCCTTGACATTCTCATTAAGATCGAAGACGGCTACTTAACATCAAGCCTCTTTGTCAAGTCCACAGACACCAAAGCCTACCTTCCATACAACTCAAGTCATCCAAGGCACTGCGTAAACGGCATACCATCAAGCCAGTTTTTACGACTTCGACGCCTTTGCAGCAACGATGAGGACTTTGAACGCCAGTGCAACACAATGGCCAACAACTTCAAAAAGAAGTGCTATCCAGAGTGGGCTATCAAAAAGGGAAGGGAGAAGGCCAAAGCAACACAACGAGGGAGTACACTCGAGTACCAGCCACAACAGAAAGCCGGGAGAGTTCCCATGGTGGTGACCCACAATCCCCGCAACCCTCCACTCAGCAAATATCTCAGGGACAGTCTGCCTACCCTCCACCAGAGCGCCAGGATGAGGAAAGTGGCTCTTGAACCCCCCATCCTGGGAGAACGGAACAGCAGATCCCTGAGAGATTTGCTGATGCCTTCAGCTCCTCCTGCCCTGCCCTGTGATGTGGATCCTGGCTGCCACAGATGTTCCAAGACGTGCGCTGCCTGCCGTCTTCATCTGATGGAAGCCACGGGGTTCTCCAGTGACAGGACGGGGGAGAGGTTCACCATCAGGCAGAACCTATGCTGTGGATCTACTAACGTCATCTACCTGCTGTTCTGCCAACTATGTAGAAACGCCCAGTATGTTGGAGAGACAAAGAACTCAGTTAGCGTAAGGTTCACTCTACACCGGTCCCATATCAGGCACAACACTGGGACTCTGGTGGCAGAGCACTTCAACTTGGCCGGACATTCCTGTGAGAATGTCAGATGCATCATCCTCGAACAGGTCTTTGTCCAGAGCAAGGAGTCCAGACTCCGTCGTGAAAAGTTCTGGATGGACAAGCTGATGACCATGGCTCCGCTGGGTCTGAACTCTCTCTAATGAATTGTCTGAGGGGGCAGTTATTTCTCCATCGAGCTGTGTTATTTGTTTATAGTGGAGATGCTTTACCCAGGATCCACTCTCTTGACCTGTTCCTAGGGGAGATGCTTTATTTGTTTATAGTGGAGGCGCTTGGCCCAGGTTACACACCCACTCTCTTGGCATTATAATCGGGTTGAAAACAATCTATAAATCTCTGTTTTAACACTGACAAGAATGTTTTTTGTATTACCAACTTATTGCGCTTTCCAACACCTCCCCAAAGCCAAAACGGTACAAAATATTATGTCTAACTTTGCAAGCCCATGTATCATCATTTTGTTTCTGAAGGTTTGACAGCATAGTATATGCTTTATTCCGGTATCTACTACCATCCATCTGTATCAGACGTAACCAAAATTTGATGCATCTCAAACGTGTTGTAATAGCATGAAACGGATACCTACCCGTTTCGCCATATATCAAGTGCTTTGGCGATTCGGGGTTAACCCCCATGAATCGCTTGAGTGCAAGCAAATGGATTTGTTTTCTATTATCTCTTGGGCTTCTGCTAAACCACAAATCTCTGAATATCTGCGCGCGCGCGCGCGCGCGCGCGCGAGAGAGAGAGAGAGAGAGAGAGAGAGAGAGAGAGAGAGAGAGAGAGAGAGAGAGAGAGAGAGAGAGAGAGAGAGAGAGAGAGAGAGAGAGAGAGAGAGAGAGAGAGAGACAGAGAGACACAGAGACAGAGAGAGACACAGACACAGAGAGAGACAAAGACAGAGAGAGAGAGAAAGAGAGAGAGAGAGAGAGAGAGAGAGAGAGAGAGAGAGAGAGAGAGAGAGAGAGAGAGAGAGAGACAGACAGACAGAGACAAAGAGACAGAGACACAGAGAGAGACAGAGAGAGACACGCAGAGACAATGTGCATTTACTGTATTGCTAAACATTTGGGACTGTCCTGGTGTTGCACTGCCTCCGGGCATTGCCTCCAGGATCGTTCCCACC
>CM065704.1:12222046-12237046 GCA_017654935.2 Phymorhynchus buccinoides
GTCTCGAAGGGTCACGCCAGAGTGATGGATTAGAGGAAGTTGCTATCACAGAACTTCCAGAAGATGGGGGCAACTATTTGTACCCAAAAGCGTCTCCCGGGTATCCCTAATGGGGTGAAGGCCTAGTGAATCCGCTGTCTCGAAGGGTCACGCCAGAGTGATGGATTAGAGGAAGTTGCTATCACAGAACTTCCAGAAGATGGGGGCAACTATTTGTACCCAAAAGCGTCTCCCGGGTATCCCTAATGGGGTGAAGGCCTAGTGAATCCGCTGTCTCGAAGGGTCACGCCAGAGTGATGGATTAGAGGAAGTTGCTATCACAGAACTTCCAGAAGATGGGGGCAACTATTTGTATCCAAAAGCGTCTCCCGGGTATCCCTAATGGGGTGAAGGCCTAGTGAATCCGCTGTCTCGAAGGGTCACGCCAGAGTGATGGATTAGAGGAAGTTGCTATCACAGAACTTCCAGAAGATGGGGGCAACTATTTGTACCCAAAAGCGTCTCCCGGGTATCCCTAATGGGGTGAAGGCCTAGTGAATCCGCTGTCTCGAAGGGTCACGCCAGAGTGATGGATTAGAGGAAGTTGCTATCACAGAACTTCCAGAAGATGGGGGCAACTATTTGTACCCAAAAGCGTCTCCCGGGTATTCCTAATGGGGCGAAGGCCTAGTGAATCCGCTGTCTCTCAGTCTGGATGCGTGCGGGTCTCGGGGTTTGAACCCCGTCCAATTCTATGTTAAGATGTGTCCTTTGGGAGAGACACTTTACTCCTGTTTTTGTGTTTGTTTTTTTATGGGGTTTTTTCTTTGTTTTCACTCGGGTATTTAATGGGGACCTGATTTCGGTTTAGATGTGGGGGGAGGGTGGGGGGTGGGGGGGGGGGGGGGGTGGGGGAGGGGGAGGGGGTGGGGGAGGGGAGGAGTGTCAAAACGGCACCCTGACGGATGAGTTTTTGCAAGAAACGCGTCGAGATCGCCAGAAAGACAGCCTTTTCAAGGATCAGAACACTCACTTTGCTCTGGTTTCCTAGAAATCAAACCGTCAAAATGGCGATTCCTCCTTGGCGGAGTTGCCGGAGAGGGAAGCCATTTTGAATGGGGTGGGTGGAGGCCACTCGAGTGGTTGAAGCTTTTTCTTCATTTTAGTGCAGTAAAAAAAAGAATGGGTGCTATATTCTTTGTTGTGAGCGAAACTCCTTTGGGTAAACTGTAAATAAAAAGGCTTGTATTGTGGACATTTTGTGATTTGGTCTAAGCGACTCAGGCGGCCATTCTTTCACTGAAAGAATTTTACTTCCAGCACCTCCGCTAAGGAGGAAGCGCCGATTTGACGGTTTGATTTCGAGGAAACCAGAGCAAAGTGAGTTTTGCGATCTCTGTAAAGGGTGTTTTCCTGGTGATCTCGACGTGGTTTTTTGGCACAAAAAACTCATCCGTCAGGGCGCCCCTTTAAGTGGAAGGCTAGGCCTTCCAATGAGCCCTTCTGATCGGTTGCCACTCAATTGCACCGCTTTGGGGGAACAAATCGTCAATTGCGCTATGTACAACAATTGCGCCTGATCTCCGCAATCGATGTAACTTAGAAGTTAGACTTCAGATAACTGTTACATCAAAAACTAGAACAGCTGTTTAAATGTTTTCTGTACCCTAGGCCTCTATTTCTTTTTTTAAGGAATCTTAGTTCTATCTTCTTCTTTTTCGTTCGCTCAGACAGTTTCCTGTCATTTGCGCGTAGATGCGTCATGCTGCCGTTATGCGCCTAACCAAGAAATAGTTAGGCCCAGCATGTCCGACTTCGGCTGGAGCAAAGGATTTTCATCACTAAATATTGAGAAGTCAGTTATATATTTTTCTGAAAATAAAATGATTATTGTTTCTCTGCATGGGGGAGGGGGTGGGGGGGGGGGGGGGGGTTGTTGTTGACATCGTCCGCTATTTTTGGAAAATTCGAAACTAAGAGGCATGGGTTTGTACATCGATTTATCTGTACATACATATGTAGATTAACACCCTCCCGCTCGTCTTTTTTTTTAGGGGGAAGGGGGGGGGGGGGGGGAGGGGGGGGGGGTTCTTTCCGTGTATAATGTACAGAGAAGAAAAATGGTGTTTTACGTCCTCTCGGTCTGGAACAGACACATATGGGACATTTGTAGATACAAAGATGGTGGGGAAAATACTGGAGGCAATGCCCGGAGGCAGTGCAACACCAGTAAAGTCCCGATTTTTTTTTAACAATACAGATAGGTGTAGCAGTAACCACGCCTCGGTTAAACCTCATCGGCTATGGTACCGCCACAATCTAATTAGTTATGAATAGTTATAAGTATAACGTGCAATTAGATTTCTACGTTTGAAGCGCTTAGTTGACTTATTTCTCGTAGCGATCACGTGGAATAGGTAACGGTTCTAGCGCGCATGCGCAAGGAGACTTATTTCACGGGGATGACTTATGTCTCATGACACCGGAAACGATGAATGATTCGTTGACTGACACCTAGGGCCATTCTAACTCGATTTGTGTTGGCTTTTGACGGATCTTGCTGCGATTGATCTAGACAGCTTTTAATTATTTAAAAGAAAATTGGCCACGGTGAGAAAAGATTTCACAGATGGTGTGGATGTTTTAAAAAGTAATAATCAGAGTTTGCATTCCGATTATACGCTGATTTTTGTTTTCGATTTTGTTTTTCAAAATCGTATTTCAAACACCCCGTCATGTTTACGACTTGATCTCAAAAGTGTGGGGTGTGATTTTTCGTGCCGGTTTTGTGGTAACAGACCTAGGCTGATCCTAACCCTATCCCTTTCCCGAGAATGACTGAATGTTCCTTCTCAGTGAACATGTTTGATGTGAATATTTGATGATGGGGGAGGAGAGGTGGGGGGTGGGGGTCATTTAGATGATTGCTTCCAAAGCTATATTGTACGCGTTGACATAAACGTTTGTGAATAGCCAGGATGTTATTCACAACATAATATTTGCTTTTTGGCTCACTCGTGTTAAGGAAGTTAACACAAAGTGAGTCTATAGTATGATACTTGTTCGGTTGTGTGTGTGTGTGTGTGTGTGTGTGTGTGTGTGTGTGTGTGTGTGTGTGTGTGTGTGTGTGCGTGCGTGCGTGCGTGCGTGCGTGCGTGCGTGCGTGCGTGTGTGTGTGTGTGTGTGTGTGTGTGTGTGTGTGTGTGTGTGTGTGTGTGTGTGTGTGCGTGCGTGCGTGCGTGCGTGCGTGCGTGTGTGCGTGCGTGTGTGCATGTGTGTGTGTGTGTGTGTGTGTGTGTGTGTGTGTGTGTGTGAGTGAGTGTGCGTGCGTGCGTGCGTGCGTGCGTGCGTGCGTGCGTGCGTGCGTGCGTGCGTGCGTGCGTGCGTGTGTGTGTGTGTGTGTGTGTGTGTGTGTGTGTGTGTGTGTGTGTGTGTGTGTGTTGCGTCCGTGGTCTAATCTCCAAACTTTAACGTTGGCATTTTCTCGGGAAATAGAAGGCGTACATTGTTCAAACTTTGCACACATAATATAGATCTCTATGCAAGCTTTCAAACAATAATGATTTGAATAATTAAACACTTAAAACAACACTGTAAACAGATAACAAACAGATAACATTTTAGATTAGTGGGTTAGAGAGTATTCAACAGGCAACATGAGTTAAGAAACACATCAACACTGAAAGCCTCCATAGCTCATTGGTAGAGTGTCTGTCTGTCATGCCAATGGTTCCGGGTTCGATTCTCGGCACGGGCACTTTTTTTTTTTTTTTTATATTTTTAGTTGTATCCATTAACGATAGTTTCATTTGTACTTTAAAATTGTATTGGCAATCTTGTACTTTAGACACCCCCCTCAATCTTTGTTCGTTGCTGTCCCACATGCTCCTGTTCGAGTGAGCCTTGAAGGCTTTAATAATAATAATAATAATAATAATAATAATAATAATAATAATGATTTTATTTGATATAGCGCTATCAATCCACACTATCAGTATGCTCTGTGCGCTTTACAAATTGAAATATAAATAAAACATCAGACTAAAATAAGAAAATAACGAATAGTATACACTTGATAAGACAATACAAGATACAAGATTTGCCTCTTGTTTTAAGTTTTAACATTCTGATACAGTAGCGACTTAAAGCTGTCTATTTTAAATACCTGTTTTTTGTTTCAGGAACAAAGTTTGCAAGCACTAGATACTACTTTATAGGCTTACGCAACAAACGTGACCCAACTTTACCCGGTACTTCGTGATTGTAGGTGCAGTGGGTTTTCACAATATTACACAATGAAATGCGATTGTTACGACTTTAGGCGGAACCCGTTTTGCTTGCAGCGTGTTAAAGTGCATTCTAATTTTTCATGTCTACAAATCTTTCCGTTTTGGCGCGAAAGGCTTCCCCCACCCCCACCCCCACCCCCTTTGTTCCTTGTTATTTTACCTCCCCCCTCCACATCCACGACACTATCCCCCTCCTCCCTCTCCTCCCCCCTTTTTGCCCATTTACAAGTTGTCATGACTAAGACAAGTCCAAAGCCACTGGGGAGACTGTCTTTGCCCAATTAACAGGAAAACACGTATTGTAAACACACACGCACGCACGCACGTACGCACGCACACGGTCACGCGCACATACATGCACATACAAAGAGGGAGAGAGAGAGAGAGAGAGAGAGAGAGAGAGAGAGAGAGAGAGAGAGAGAGAGAGAGAGAGAGAGAGAGAGAGAGAGAATACGAATGTTTTATTGAGGGTAAAAAGGAGAGGCTACAATAGCTTCTTTGCACCTTGCCCTCTCACTCACACACTCACGCCATGCATCAAGCATAGAAAAGCCCTCCCACCCCACACCCCACCCCCATCCTTTGTTCTTTTACCTTCTCCCCTCCCCTACCCTCCAAAACCACGCCACTATCCCCCTCCTCCCCCCCACCCCCTTTCCCTATTTACAAGCTGTCACGACTAAGACAAGACCAAATCCACTGGGGAGAATGTCTTTGCCCAATTAACAAGTTTCAAGTTTTCAAGTTTCAAATTTATTTCCAAAAAGCCCTATTGGGGGGGGGGGGTGGGGGGGGGGGGGGGGGGGGGTGTACATGGAAGAGAGAAAAAAAGAACGCAAAAAAAAAAAACAAAAACAAAAACAAAACAAAAAAAAACGAGATGCTATTCACAAGAAAAGTGCTCGATAAACAGCCTTGACTAACACTTCCAATCAAACTAGACAAAGGTTACAGCATGCAATGTCACTACAGTTCACAACATTATGAACACAATACATCACATATTCTTTAGTATCTCTGTATCATAACTAGTCGCTGCATACTACAGTATATCAATACCACATTATTGGAGAAAGGAGAACAGAACGAAAGAGAGAAAAAAAGAAAACACGTATTGTGAGATAGATAAAACGCACACGTGCAAACACACACACACGCACGCACGCACGCACACGCACGGACACACACATGCACATACAAAGAGAGAGAGAGAGAGAGAGAGAGAGGGGAGAGAGAGAGAGAGAGAGAGAGAGAGAGAGAGAGAGAGAGAGAGAGAGAGGGAGAGAGAGAGTGAGTGAGTGAGAGAGTGAGAGAGAGTGAGAGAGAGAGAGAGAGAAAGAGAGAGAGAGAGTGAGAGATAATGAGAGAGAGAGAGAGAGAGAGAGAGAGAAGAGAGAGAGAGAGAGAGAGAGAGAGAGAGAGAGAGAGGGGGGAGAGAGAGAGAGAGAGAGGAGAGAGAGAGAGAGAGATAGTGAGGGAGAGAGAGAGAGAGAGAGAGAGAGAGAGAGACAGAGAGAGAGAGAGAGAGAGAGAGAGAGTGAGAGAGAATGAGAGAGAGAGAGAGAGAGAGAGAGAGAGAGAGAGAGGGAGAGAGAGAGAGAGAGAGAGAGAGAGAGAGAGAGAGAGAGAGAGAGAGAGACAGAGAGAGAGAGAGAGAGAGAGACAGAGAGAGAGAGAGAGAGAGAGAGAGAGAGAGAGAGAGAGAGAGAGAGAGAGAGAGAGAGAGAGAGAGAGAGAGAGAGAGAGAGAGAGAGAGAGAGAGAGAGAGAGAGAGAGAGAGAGAGAGAGAGAGAGAGAGGAGAGAGAGAGAGAGAGAGAGAGAGACGGAGAGAGAGAGAGAGAGAGAGTAACTGGAAGGCACTGTTACAGTGCAGACCTCAATAGAGAGAACCGAGCCAGTTTTAACTTTCAAAACGCAAAAACAATGTAAAATCGCGAGCTTAGGGAGATAGATCTTATTAGTTGATTTGCTCAAATACAATCAATGCTTGGCGTAGGGCTATCATTCGTGCTTCGCGCTGTTCGCCGTACTCTATTGCTCAGTATTTAGGGGAAGACGGGGTACAAAGCCCATGAGCGGGTAAGAAACCCATGCCAATTATCTCATGAAATATAGCAAATATCAGTCACATTTTGCCCATGAGACGAATGCTAAACATTAACACTCGTCTCATGGGCAAAATGTGACTGACATTTGCTTTATTTCATGAGATAATTGGCATGGGCTTCTTACCTGCCCATGGGCTTTTTACCCCGTCTTCACCCTACTGTTTTGTTTTGGCAGTGTGTTTTATTTTAATAAGATATTTTTCCCCAGCCCAGAACTTTAGACCCCACCCCCCCTCTCCCCCATTTTGTTTCTGAAGGCAATGTGCGAAAAAATAAAGATGAGGAGAGGGACGGGAAGAAAAAAAAAAAAAAAACGGAAAAAAAAAATAATCTGGGACGGTATTCATGTCGAGATAGCATGAGACTTAGCATGATGCTAACTTAGAAGCTCTTCCAAAAGTCCTATTAAATCCTATAGGACATTGGAAGAGCTTCTAAGTTAGCATCATGCTAAGTCTCATGCTATCTCAAACGTGAATACCGTCCCTGGGTATCTTGTCAAACGAATTATGGCTTCCTTCTCTTATCACGACATTCAAGCCTTGTTCTTGCGACTCATTTCGAAAAAATTTTGTTTTAACAATTCTTACTTAAATAAGCCCTTTCGCCGCCTGCCATTTTTCAGCCAATAAACGTAGCTGGGTAGAGAGGGGGGGGGGGGGGGGGGGGGGGGGGCGAATCTGCAATATTGCAAATTCCTCAGTGACGTGTATAACATTAGGTATATATCCTTACCTCCCAAAATGAAGAAAATAATGTTTCAGATTAAAAAATATCACATATCTATATTGTTAAAAAACTCGGGACTTTACTGGTGTTGCACTGCCTCCGGGCATTGCAGCCCAGTATTGTTCCCACCATCTTTGTATTTACAAATGTCCCATATGTGTCTATGACCGAGAGGACGTAAAACACCATTTTTCATTCTGAAGAAAATAATGGTCTTTAGATAACAGGGCCCTGATTTGAGTGCCTTTTAGTGACCGTCTGGGGTGTTAAACCATTGTGGTGCAAAAAGGGGACATTGGCGATGAAAGGGTTTAAATTAAATGAAGCATTATGTTCTGATTTTAGCAAGGCATTTAACCCTTTCACCGCCAGCCATATTTCAGCCCAAAAAAACCAAATTCCATCAAATTTACCTGGGTAAAGAACAAATCCATCAAATTTACCTGGGTAAAGAACAAAATCCATCATCAATTTACCTGGGTAAAGAACAAAGAAACAAATCAAATTTACCTGGGTAAAGAACAAATCCATCAAATTTACCTGGGTAAAGAACAAAATCACATCAAATTTACCTGGGTAAAGAACAAATCCATCAAATTTACCTGGGTAAAGACACAAATCCATTCAAATTTACCTGGGGTAAAGAACAAAAATCCATCAAATTTACCTGGGTAAAGAACAAATCCATCAAATTTACCTGGGTAAAGAACAAATCCATCAAATTTACCTGGGTAAAGAACAAATCCATCAAATTTACCTGGGTAAAGAACAAAATCCATCAAATTTACCTGGGTAAAGAAACAAATCCATCAAATTTACCTGGGTAAAGAACAAAATCCATCAAAATTTACCTGGGTAAAGAAAACAAATCCATCAAATTTACCTGGGTAAAGAGAACAAATCCATCAAATTTACCTGGGTAAAGAACAAATCCATCAAATTTACCTGGGTAAAGAACAAATCCATCAAATTTACCTGGGTAAAGAACAAATCCATCAAATTTACCTGGGTAAAGAACAAATCCATCAAATTTACCTGGGTAAAGAACAAATCCATCAAATTTACCTGGGTAAAGAACAAATCCATCAAATTTACCTGGGTAAAGAACAAATCCATCAAATTTACCTGGGTAAAGAACAAATCCATCAAATTTACCTGGGTAAAGAACAAATCCATCAAATTTACCTGGGTAAAGAACAAATCCATCAAATTTACCTGGGTAAAGAACAAAATCCATCAAATTTACCTGGGTAAAGAACAAAATCCATCAAATTTTACCTGGGTAAAGAACAAAATCCATCAAATTTACCTGGGTAAAGAACAAATCCATCAAATTTACCTGGGTAAAGAACAAATCCATCAAATTTACCTGGGTAAAGAACAAATCCATCAAATTTACCTGGGTAAAGAACAAAATCCATCAAATTTACCTGGGTAAAGAACAAATCCATCAAATTTACCTGGGTAAAGAACAAATCCATCAAATTTACCTGGGTAAAGAACAAATCCATCAAATTTACCTGGGTAAAGAACAAAATCCATCAAATTTACCTGGGTAAAGAACAAAATCCATCAAATTTACCTGGGTAAAGAACAAATCCATCAAATTTACCTGGGTAAAGAACAAATCCATCAAATTTACCTGGGTAAAGAAACAAAATCCATCAAATTTACCTGGGTAAAGAACAAAATCCATCAAATTTACCTGGGGTAAAGAACAAATCCATCAAATTTACCTGGGTAAAGAAACAAATCCATCAAATTTACCTGGGTAAAGAACAAAATCCATCAAATTTACCTGGGTAAAGAACAAAATCCATCAAATTTACCTGGGTAAAGAACAAATCCATCAAATTTACCTGGGTAAAGAACAAAAATCCATCAAAATTTACCTGGGTAAAGAACAAATCCATCAAATTTACCTGGGTAAAGAACAAAATCCATCAAATTTACCTGGGTAAAGAACAAATCCATCAAATTTACCTGGGTAAAGAACAAAATCCATCAAATTTACCTGGGTAAAGAACAAATCCATCAAATTTACCTGGGTAAAGAACAAAATCCATTTGCAGTATTGGGGATTCTTCTGTGACATATATAAAATAAGGTATAGCCTTACTTCCCAAAACTAAGACAATAGGGTCTTTGGATAATAGGCCCCAATTTGATGCCTTTTAGTGACAAAGGTGTTAAATTACTGTGGTGCTAAAATGCGACATTGGCGGTGAAAGGGTTAAGGTAGCCACAGGTTTCGTAAGCAGCTACAGACAAAAATATTTATCATGTACGTTTTTCTTTCTACCGAGAAATGTAGGGGGGGGGTGGCACATCTTGACCTTTACCCTTTTTTTTAATTGATACTTTTTTTTTTTTTTTTCGAAGACATTACATGTAAAGGAAATAAAAATAAAAATAAAATATACAAGAGTGAGAATAAATCAAATGTATCATCAATCATTTATTATCAAACATGTACTATCTTGTACACACATATCTAAGTGAATAAGCATAACAGATAAACCTAGCAACAACAACAACAAATACAATTATAGGAAAGATGAGAGAGAGACAGAAAAATAAAGAGAGGGAAATAGTACATTATTGGTTTCTACTTCACCCAGTATCGTTTGTCCATATCATAGGTAACAACACAGGGGACCATGTAAGGTCATGTGCATATCTATGTGTGGTCACTCTCAATGACAGGTAACTGTCAAGTTCCATTTTTGCTCAAACCGTGTAATTAAGCGATCCATTTATGATAGCAATATAGCGATCAATCTTATATATCTGTCTTTAAGCAAGGCAATGAATGTAGGCAATCTTGGAAGTGCGTTTTGTAGCTTACATGTACGTTTTTAATGTTGTTGTTGTTGTTGTTGTTGTTGTTGTTGTTGGAATACGATTTGGTTTGAGAATGTTCTTTATTATGATAATATTGTTAGATGTTTTTTGTTTGTTTTTTGGCGTGGAGCCCTTTCATTAAGATAGGGGAAGACGGGGTAAAAAGCGCATGGGCGGGTAAGAAGCCCACCCCAATTATCTCATGAAATAAAGAACATTTCAGTCAAATTTGCCCATGAGACGAATGCTAGACATTAACGCTCGTCTCATGGGCAAAATGAGACTGAAATTTGCTTCATTTCATGAGATAATTGGGGTGGGCTTCTTACCCGCCCATGCGCTTTTTACCCCGTCTTCCCCTACAAGTATCTGTTCCAGCATCCAATCCCATGTAAATCATTTCTATTTCAGATCAGCAACAATAATTATGTGGTATCGTATATCAAACACGCACAATACCATTTCAATCTTGGTTTTTTTTTTTAAAGGGGGGGGGGGGGGGGGGGGGGGTCTCTAAAAATCAAACTAAGCCGTAAGAAAAGGGTTGTGACTTTAAACGTTTTACTCAACATTAATTTCTTCGGTGGTAAAAAAAACCCATCCACAACCTATTTATTTCAACACAATTTAACTGTCTGATTAAAATTTAAAAAAGAAGAGCCTCTCAGAAAATCAACCTAAACCGAGAGAAAAGGGTTGTGACTTTAAACGTGTTACTCAACATTAATTAGTTCGGTGGTAAAAAAACAACAAACCACAACCTATTTATTTCAACAAAATTGAACTGTCTGATGAACAAAAGAAGAGCCTCTCATCAAATCAAACTAAGCCGAGAGAAAAGGGTTGTGTTACTCAACATTAATTTTGTCGGTAAAACTATAAATCACAACCTGTTTATTTCAACTAAATTGAACTGTCTGATTTTTTTATATAAAAAAATGGCTTCAAGGCTCACTCACGATTGAGTCGCTCCTCCTTCTCCTCGCCCTCCTCCCGTTCAGTTTTTGCCCTCTTCTTCTCAACTGGACTCTGGAGCTGGGACGACAACCACAGGGCTTTCTGCGCTGCGGACAGCGACAGGGCAGCGCCGTCCATGTCTTGGGCGACAGACCTCCGCAACAAATCCATTGGGGACAAAGCATATTCGCCTGTCAAAGAAACCAAAATGATTTATATAATGTACGATAAACACCCGTCAATACAAGCATTTCGGTAAAGGTCAAGATGCGCCCCCCCCCCCCCCCCCCCCCCCACCCCTTACATTTCTCGGCTCTCCCTCGCATTTTCACACTTGCCTTTCTTACCAAACATTAAGCTGTATTTTATTAACCTTTTCAGCTAATTATCTTTGTTGCATAATTAATCGCGGTCATGATAAAGGCCATTATCTAATAGGACGGGGGGGGGGGGGGGGGCCCCCCCCCCCCCCCCCCCCCCCCACCCCCCCCCCCACACACACCCACACACACCCTATGTAGTGCAGTAGGCCTACACACAACAGCCGCGGAGCATTTGTCACAGTCTTGGTTCATTGCGTTTTTCCGTCTTGCCTTTATCTTCTACTATTATTGAATGCATGCGTTTAATTATGTAAATGGATGAAAATTAGTGTTAAATACAGCAAGCGATAGAGGGTGAAGTACTCAATCTGCAGTAAGGAAGGCAAGACTGAAACAAATGGAAACAACCGAGAAATGGAGGAGCCCCCCCCCCCCCCCCCCCTCCCCGCCTCATCTTGACCTTTACCGACATTTCAAATGCAAATTTGCTTTTTAAAGACCCACCACGTCACGTGTCAAAACCACGGTTTTTACGTGTTAGCTGGTAATAAATCTTAAGAAATATTCCAAGCATAAGAGGGAATGTGACACATGACGTGGGGGGTCTTTAAGGACAGCCGACCTCAAGAAGCCATGAAAATTATGAGAGAGAAAAAAACCTGGTTAATTTCTTTTGGGCAGCGATTTAATGCTCCCCAAAAAATAGATGATTTTGACCAAAAAAACAGATGCTTGTGGCAAAAGAAAAGACCATCTAACCCTAACCCTATCCCTAACCCTAACCCTATCCCTATCCCTAACCACGGAAAGAACCAAGAAATAGAGCAGGAGGGTGTCAATCTACATATTTGCCGAGAAATCGATGTACAAAGCCATGCACTTATACTATTTTTATTTTATTTATTTTTTTGGTCTTTTTTTTTAAAGCTTTATTATTTTTTTTGTTTTTGGGGTGGTTTTTTTAAACCTTTTTATTACGTTTTTAACATGAACAATACATAAACTTGAAAAAACAACAACAACAAAGCAACACCAAAAAAACCAACACACACACACACACAAAACAACACAGCAATATACATACATAAACAACATAGAATAACAGATAAATTGAATAATGAATGGATTCATTAATGCATATATGTAGATCAAAGAATACCTAACTTAATTAAAACAAACAAAAACTAAACAAAAAAAAGAAGAAAAGACGACCCCCCCAAAAAAAAAAAAATTCAGTCTATGTGCACATGTACTAACCATATTATGCAGATGAGCATAAATGTATCTTGAATGGGAAAAAAATCAATGGATATTTCGTTTGTGTGCACATATACATGTAGTAGAGAAAACTAATCGTTATACACTATATAGGCATGCTCTTAACAATATTATGTTCACATTGTTGTGCGTTCACATCCTTATGTTTAGTGTGTCGCGAAACAGGAATATTTAAGGATACATACACAGGAGTCCACATATTTTGATGAAAGGTATCATAAGCAGAAAATTAGAAGAAGAGAAAAAAAAAGAGGAGAATTTTATACCGTAAGCATTTTATAACTATTTAACTATACATCCATCTGTATAGATCATACATCCCATAATACCCTATCGTTCAACGCAATAAATTAAAGAAAACCCGAAAGTTTTGACATTGTTCTTTTTTTTCATCTCATCTCAGTAGTGTTCTTTGCACTTATACTATTTGTTTTGCTGGAACCATTCCTTTTTTGGGTTGATAAATTTTAAGTCATTTTTTTTTTATACAAGATGAGGAAAGGTATTTGGGAGACGGAAACACAGATGTTTCGAGTCGTACTCTCCCAGAGATCTTTCCTTAGCTTGTATGCTTTCTTACCTATTCTAAAAATGTACAACACTACAGTCACTATTCTTTATTTTTATGATAAAACTGGTTTAGGCCGGGTTCACATTAGACGCGTAATTTCCGTACGGAAAACCCTAACTATGTGGAAGAAAGAAGGATAAACGTTTACGCAAATAGGGGAAATTCGGACGTATCCCGGTTTAACCGAGGCGTGGTTACTGCTACACCTATCTGCACTGATTTAAAAAAATCGGGACTTTACTGGTGTTGCACTGTCTCCGGGCATTGCCTCCAGTATTGTTCCTACCATCTTTGTATTTACAAATGTTCCATAATGTGTCTGTTCCAGACCGAGAGGACATAAAACACCATTTTTCATTCGGAAATTTGGACGTGCGCAAATCTTTTCCCTTCTTTGTTTCACTTATTTGTGGATTGCGCACGGGTTTCCGCATGGAATATCCGCTGATGTGTGTGCACGGCCTTAGACTTCACAATCAAGGAACATTATCGTGAAAGAATGCCTCGGATTTTACAGCTACCGTGCGTTTCGCTTTACTCAATGGTAAAAAACAAAACAACATGCAAACAACTTGAAATCTAAAGTGTCAAAATCATCCAAATAATTATATCCTTGTCAATTAAGGCAAAAAGGAAGAATAACCGAACCGATCTTTAATATCGTATTAATTAAGCCCTAGTGTATTGTAGATGATGATGAAAGTTCGTTTAACGTTCTCGAGCCTGGAGCAGGCACATAATTGTGGGACATTATTAACAATAAAGATAGTGGGACGGTCCTGGAGGTACTGCAATACCAGGAGAGTCCCCAAGTTTGTTTTAGTAATCAGGAATTGGGGAGGAGGGAGTAGAGCGGAGGGGGCTAAAGATGTTGGGGATTTGTACAATATAAGGGGCTCGGGGAAATGAATAAGGGGAAGGAACTTCTCGTAATTAACTCCCTTTTACCAAAGTTACCAAGTTCATCCTCAAACTTCAATACAGACCCAAGTTCATTCAATGGGTCTGTATTGTTGTGGCAACTACTTTCACTTTGCTAGGCGGCGAATAGGTGCCATGAAATAACTTTTGGTAAAAGGGAGTTAATTACGAGAAGTTCCTTCCCCTCCGTTCATTTCACTATAAAATTACCCTCTCTCTTAGCCTCCCTATTTCAGATTTGTTTAACCCTCCCACCGCCATTGTCGCATTGACGCACCACAATGGTTTAACACCCATGTCACTAAAAAGCAACAAATCAGAGCTTGTTGTTTGAATACCGCATTTTCTTGATATTAGGAGGTGAGGATAGGCTAGTGTTATACATGTCACAGAGGAATTAATAATAATAATAATTAATAATGCTTATATAGCGCATAATCTTGCAAAGCAACTCAATGCGCTTTTCACTCACCATTCGTACAAACATTTCTAACAAACTGGCCCACGCATCCTCACCATACATCTCCATGAAAATGAATACATATTAGAGAGAGAATGCATTGCATATAATCATAACACAACACACCAACACCCACCTCCCTTCAACACCACCACCCCAACCATCCCCCCACACACCCATCCCCACCCCTGCCCCCCCTACTCCCCACCCCCACCCATACACACACACGCGCGCGCGCGCGCGCGCGCGCGCGCACGCGTTAACCTCATACTCAACGTCTTCAATGAGCTGGAAAACAAGAGTGGGGAAAGGATCATAGACTTTACAGAGAGCTTTCCTGAAGAAGTGAGTCTTTAGTTGGGACTTGAAGGAAAGAAGAGTGGACTGGTTACGGATATGGTCAGGGAGAGAATTCCAAACGTTTGGTGCAACAAAACTAAACGCCCTCTCACCCGAATATTTCAAGGACCGCTTATGAACTTTAAGAATTCACAATATTGCTGATATAAAAAAAAGTGTTCTACCCAGTTAGGTTTAATG
>CM065704.1:12247046-12269546 GCA_017654935.2 Phymorhynchus buccinoides
CTCTCTCTCTCTGTGTCTCTCTCTCATCTCTCTCTCTCTCTCTCTCTCTCTCTCTCTCTCTCTCTCTCTCTCTCTCTCTCTCTCTCTCTCTCTCTCTCTCTCTCTCTCTCTTCCTCCCTCCTCTCTCCCTCTCTCTCCTCTTTCTCTCTGTCTGTCTGTTCTCTCTCTCCTCTCTCTCTCTCTCTCTCTCTCTCTCTCTCTCTCTCTCTCTCTCTCTCTCTCTCTCTCTCTCTCTCTCTCTCTCTCTGTCTCTCTCTCTCCATATCTCTCTCTCTCTCTCTCTCTCTCTCTCTCTCTCTCTCTCTCTCTCTCTCTCTCTCTCTCTCTCTCTCCATCTCTCTCTCTCTCCATCTCTCTCTCTCTCTCTCTCTCTCTCTCTCTCTCTCTCTCTCTCTCTCTCTCTCTCCCCCCTCTCTCTCTCCATCCATCTACCTATCTATCTCTTTCTCCATTCATATCATTCAAAACCCGTTCTGGTTGACACCATCATTTGCTCTTGGAGCATAATCTTACACTCGCTCAGCACGTGCCATCAAATATTTACCACCCCCTCCAAAACGTGTGAGCCGTTTCCACAAACTTAAAAGCGTCAGAATTGTCCCTTCAGACCGTGTACTAGCATTTGTGTTGAGTCGTGTTGCAATTCTTTTCACTTTTTTTCTGAAGTGTTACTGTCGTGTTGGTTCAACGAAGGAGTTACAAGTAGGCCTAGTGCGAAGGAAGGTAGGTCTTAATTATTAGTGTGTATGTCTAGTATATATATTTTTTTTTTACCTGGTCAAACGTCTATCGTCTGGGATGGTTATTGTTTTGGGGTCTGTCTTTCAAGTTTCTACCACCACCACCACCACCACCACCGCAAAACAAGTACTGGACGGATGTTGATCACGTTTGGCAGAGATGTAAACATTTTGCGTAAGAAGGTTCTTCTTTTTCTTCTTCTTCGTTTGATCGTCCACCTTCATCGTACTGTAGTGACTAATATTAGGATTAATATCAGGGACCGGGTTGTCGGCCTGGATAGCTCAGTTGGTAGAGCGAACACCCGTCTGGTGTTCGGGAGGTCTCGGGTTCGATTCCTGGTCCAGCTAACACTTTCCCTCCACAAAATTACATCAAATCAATGGTGTCAGAAGTTAACTTGGTAGCCTGGATGGAAGGAATTGGAGTTTCCTTGGGAGATGGGATTTATTCCTTGAAAAACAGGAGGGGGAAGAGAGTAGTGACTGATATTAGGGTTAATATCAGGGACCGGGTTGTCGGCGAGGTCTCGGGTTCGATTCCCATTCCGGCTAACACTTTTTCCACACAAAATCACAAAATCTGGCTTTTGAAGGCTCCCACTGTGGCTGATGACACTGCCACAGACGGGAGCAGGTTTCACCCGGCAATGGTCCGAGGGAAGAAGGACTGCTGACGGTACAGAGTCCTGCATGCTGGCAGTTAGTACGCCTCGGCATGCAGGAAACGAGTAGATCTTGTTGGAGGGCTGGGGGCTGGCTTTCTGGAGGAGTTGATCACCAATTCTCCATGGTGGAACTTGAAGAAATTGGTGAGACGTGCCTTTCTTCTTCGTTCTGATAGCGGGGACCAGTTCAGCTGCTCATATAAAAAATATATTTTCTACGCTGGAATAAGGTGGGACCGAGGACGGAACCTTGGGGGACACCCGACTCAACTGCCACGAATTCCGACCTAGCACCCTCCACTACGGTTTTGGACCCATATGCTGACCTGACCTGTGATGCCATAGTGGCTCAACTTGTGGACCCGCAGAAAATGGGACACTTTATCGAAGGCCTTGGAGAAGTCCATGACGAGTGCGTCAGCTTGTTTCCCCTTCTCCACGTCGTCGGTGAGTTCGTCTACTAGTCCAATGAGCTGGCTCTTACAGGACCGTCCTCTTCGGAAGCCGTGTTGCTCCTGGCAGATGACGTCGTTCTCTTCAGCAAAGCCCAGAGTGGTGCTCACCAGGATGTGCTGCATAACTTTACACGGAATGCTGGTGAGAGAGAGAGAGAGAGAGAGAGAGAGAGAGAGAGAGAGAGAGAGAGAGAGAGAGAGAGAGAGAGAGAGAGAGAGAGAGAGAGAGAGAGAGAGAGAGAGAGAGAGAGATCGGACAATAGTTCTCCGGCCTGTACTTCTCATCTTTCTTGAAAACAGGGGTAACATGTGCGGTCCTCCAGTCTTGTGGTACGATGCCAGATGAAAGAGAGGACCTGTAGAGCAGTGCAAAGGCTGGATGGAGCAGGTTCGTCAGCCAGGTCACGGAGTATTCTTGGGCTGATGCCATCAGGGCCTGGCGCTTTTGCTGGGTCTAGTTCCTTCAGCAGTTTTCTCACGCCTTCCTCCGTGATGTTGATGGTGCTGCAGGATGGGCCCTCCTGGTCTGTGCTGAGGTGGAGAACTCTTGTGATGAGAACGACGAACATGTTCCTCTTGATGTTCTTGGCCGTGCTGATTGTCATTGATTTTTGGCTCACGTCGTTTTTTAAAACAGAGTCTATAGTATCGTACATGTTCGGTTGTGTGTCTGTGTGTATGTGTGTGTGTGTGTGTGTGTGTGTGTGTGTGTGTGTGTGTGTGTGTGTGTGTGTGTGTGTGTGTGTGTGTGTGTGTGTTGCGTCCGTGGCCCCGACCTTTAACCTTAACTCAAACCTTAACGTTGTCATTTTCTCTAAGCATATAAGGCGTTAGAGGGTTAAAGTTAGCAGGATACTTGATTTTGACGTGAGCCTTCAAGTCACGACGATCAAAGCAGTCAGATACATTGATAAAGAACAAAATAAAGATAATCATTTGTTGCAGAGATTACTGTTGTGCAACCTTTAACCTTGACTCAGTCACACTCTTCAAACTAAAGAAGAAAGACCTACTGATCTAAGCGACCAAAACGTGTTGAAAGACTCCTAAATTGTATTTAGATTCCTTCGTTCACATTGGTTTTTGAAAATTCTGCACCGTCTTTTTGTAATTCAGCCAGAAACGGGTTTAACTCACCTGTACAGGTTAATTAGCGCCATTGTTGTTTACATGGCAACTTACTACGGCGCCGCCATGTTTACTCAGGGTGCGGACATGTTTAGTCCTTTACCACAATAGACGGGCGCCATGTTGGCTACAGGGCGCAGCCATTGTGAACGACATGTACCTTCAATGCACAACTAAGAATTCTATGAAAGAACTTCATTTGCGAAGCGAACGGCTTTCTTTGCATTAACGTAGAGAAATTCAGTCCTGTTCTTCAATAATTCCAAGATATTCTACGTCTCCAATACTTAGAAACTATGATACGGATCACCGGAAATGTGAATCGAACAGAGACATTTTGCTGTGTGCCAGACACTGATACTGTGATAGGCCTTGAGCTTGCACGACTGTGTTGACAGTGCCACAAACGAACGAATAATCTGTATCTACACTAGGCCTACCTAGTGTCAATAGATTCTACTCTCAAAACGGATGAAAATATGAGTGTGTGCTATTTGGATGCACAGATCTGGATGATGTGATTCCACAGAAAGGAAAGATTAGAGTCTAGACATCATCGCTAAATCTTCTATCTTGAAGATAATCTTCCTGTAGATCTAGATCTTTGACACACGTAGACTGGTGGGCTGTTTGACAAACTTCTAGCCTGTTTAGCGGAAAGTAATGACGTGAAACCGACAAGAATTACGGAAAAGAGATGTGCCAAACGTTCACCGATCAGCTTGTGTGCAGTACCAGCAACAACATAATTCTTTTCGTCAGTCACAATAGCCAAAACATTGATGTTTCCCTAGATCTACATCAAAATGATCAACGCACCTGTCGATGATCAACATTACTTAGCCTACAGTGGAAAAACGAAGTGTAAGTACACTTGTTTGATTGATTGAGCAGTGTCTCAATCAATTGTCTTTATGGTTGGGGCCTGGGCACTACCTGGGGTGTTTAGGGTCGGCTAGTTTCCAGCTTGCTGGGGGCGAACGTGAAAATTAGTAGCTGACGGCAGCTTCCTGTAGTTTTCCCCTCCCCAGCCCGGAACTAGTTTTTTAAATTTTGTTTGCTACTCCTGTTTTTACCTTATAGATCTATATTGAAGCTGAACCCAAGTAAATAATAATTAATAGGGTGACGTGAATAGCCTTTTCTTGGAAAACTGAAACTGTGATAGGCCTAATGAAATGTGTGTACCCTTTTCTCTCTTTCCCTCTTCCGCCTCTTTTTCTATGGTCACCCCCTAAAGTGTGTACAGTTACTTCCAGATAAAGAGGTTGTTCACCACCACAGAAGAAGAAGAAGAAGAAGAAGAAGAGTGAGAAAACTACTGTACGTTACATGTACTTTATTTTAACTAGAGCCAATTAACCTTTAGTAGCTTACTGCACGTTTTTTTTTTTTAAAATTTGGTAACATTATACCCTAAGTCATATTGGTGTTAGATCTAGTATGTTTGGTTATTTGCTCTTCTTCAACCACTTAGACAGTCTTCTATCATAAATGCAGATGTGCCATGCTGCCGTTATGCGCCTTATAAATAATTAGGATCAGCATGTCCGTTTTCAAATGCAGAAAAACTTTGTAAGAATGTCTAGAACAAAAACACGAGAATGGATCAGTAAGGCAGAGAGATTGTAGATGACAGTAAGCAAAGGGAAAAGGCAGTCAAATGGAGTGATAGAATAGAGGAAATAAGAGGCACAGAACTACCTCCCAATATCCCACAGGGGAATGGTTATCTATGAATTTTGTCTCCCCTATAATTTTGGTTTTCTTCTGATCAAACAAGGGCAGTCCATGGCATCCATACAGGACAGACAGGAGTCTCCTACATACTGGTAAAATTCAGTATGTAAGCCAGTGATGTACCGAGGATAGAAAAGTGACAGGACAAACTGTCCTGAGATTAGAGAAATCAACAGGACAATGTCCCAGCTCTTGCCGAAATCAATAAGACAAAGCGTGCCAGTATTGGCAAATTTAATTAGACATTTGTCCTGACAGGGGAGAACACAATAAATAACATTTTCAATTTTAATAGGTCAGTGGCCTATGACCTGGATCTCGGGACATCACTGTTAATAAGCATCCCGATTCATATACAGTATAATGCATGCACATGAGAGACACACACACACACACACACACACACACACACACACACACACACACACACACGCGCGCGCGTGCGCATGCACACAGTGACGCAGCGATAGTCAATTCATTTTACTTCTTTTTTTCTGATTGATAAACATGCGTCTTTTGTGTTTCCATTCTTATACAAATTTATACACAAAAACATCATAGTACAGAATAGTATAGTGTGAGACTGGCTCAAGTCTAAGCCTTGCGGCTTATAAACTTCCCTTCATTGATCACTGTTTTGTTTGCTTGAAGCATGCCTTTAAAATTATGATTGTATTTCAATCATCATATTAAAAAAATAGTTTGCTAAAGTTTTCATCCTTGTCAGTGGGATTTCTTTTAGCTGAGCATCAGTTCATGGATTGACAAAGAGGACTAGGCCCCTCAAAATGATCATCTCACTTTGTGTAATTGGTGTGGGTATTTTTGTGGTCAAAATGTTTTTCCTTGGAAAATGTTGCAAGTTTTCTTTGTAAAGCGAAAATCAAGTGTTAGTGTAAAATAAAACTAGCAAAACAGTGTCCAAAGTCCATGTTATATTTAGAACTTTGTATATAAAACTTATCTGAATCTCTGGCTCTCAATGTTTTTAAATGTCCAAGTCACAGTTGAGCTATGTGTAGTTTGATGTATGTTGCATTTGTTATAGCTTATGTTCACAAAACTGTAAAATACTATTACTTATGTTTTTGCTTCTAGTGACCTACAGGTATTTTAACAGTTAATATTTGAATATCTTATATTACAGGTGCAGTCCATATCACAAGCTGTGCAGGATGGACAGGGGTCTCCAACAGATACCGACCACATGCGGGTAAAAATCAGTAGTTACTAGTATGTATGCATTTGTGTTTGTATTGTATGCTAGTCTGTCGTTTCCGACTATGACTACCAGATAGGAGAGGGGTCAGATGTTATTCTGGCGGGCTAGGCTAGAATTTGTTTGTAGTGGAGATGCCTTGCCCAGGGCACTTATGTACTTGCATGCTTACACACACACACACACGCACGCGCACGCACGCACGCACGCGCACGCACGCACGCACGCACGCGCACGCACGCACGCACGCACGCACACACACTGCAGACTTGTGTAAGTTTCTGTGAATTAATAAAGTCATCTTTAATAATTCAAACTAAGATGTGAGAAAGGATTTGAATAGTGAAATAGTAAGGCTAAAAGAGAATCTATAGAACTAGAAAAGGGAAGGGGACTCGTGTGTTGTATGTGTGCAACATATCCGTGATTAGAAAGCTATGCCATTCTTGAATTAATATTGTTTTGTTTGTACACAGTTCTCTCTACCATAGTTTGCCATGTTCTGTATGTATGATTACATGGGCGAGCGTGCCTCCTCCTTTTTGAGAAAGTGAGTGGATTTGTTCCTCTGTAATCTTAATTCATACAGGGTTAGTATGGCTGGTGGAGTTGGCATAGGCAACTTTGGTGGGGGAGTTGTATCCCTTTAATGGATAGTTCCCTACCCATGCTAATTTTCACAAGATGTGTGAAGTAAATATAAATGATGTTCAGGAAGTAACAAGGCACATAAAACATTCTATTTTATTATTTCATGTAGGCCTATTTATTTTGAAGGACAGATATGTGATGTTATTTGCTTTCCTCATTGTACAAATAACACCAAGTATTTACATGCTTCACTTTTTGTATTCACAGGTATTTCTTGCAAGGGTTCCATGGTCAACTTTTGTTTATTCGTCTTCTTCTGCGTTCCCAGGCCAAAAGGCCATAATGGGTAAAGTACGTATGTGTCCGGTTTTCAGTTTTCAGTTTTCATTGGTCTCCTCGCTGAGTACAGCTGACACATTCCGATTCCGGAAGAGCTAAATGGAGAAAAGTTATTTGAATTTTTTTTTAAAGGCAAGGGAATGGGCCAATAGGTCAGATAGTAGCCGACAGTAAGCAAAGGGAAAAGGCAGAGTCAAAGAGAGTGACAGATTAGAGGAAGTTACAAGCACAGAACTTCCAGAAGGTTGGGGGAATATACAAAAGACCCCCCGGTATCCAAATGGGGGAACTTTTGTTTATAAAATAATTTTTTAAAAGCAATATCGTTAAAAAGTGAAATTATTTACCATGCAATTGTTAATATATTTGCAGACTATGTTACAAGTTTGATGGAGGTGGTGGGCCAGCTGGCCTCCACTCACAAACTGGCGGAGATGCTGGAGAGGCAGAGAGAGGAGCCAGCCCCACCTAGCCCCCTCTCCAGAGACTACCAACCAGTACAGGTTGGAGGACATGATTGGGACTCGAGAACACTTGAACTGAATCTGCAGTGAGATGTCAAAGAAGAAAGGTCAAAGAAAAAGTGATCAACGTACTAAGGAGTTACAGCATTAAAGGATTATTAAAGTGGGACCACAAAATTATTGTGAGTCATCCAGTGTTTTTGAGTTAGCAGGAATCCACTGTATTTCCTACAGGAATAGTTGGATTCTGCTATGTGTGCATGCATGTTGAATTTGCTTTTACTGGACTTTTTGTTTTCAAATCAAAGTGCTAGCGTTTAGGAAAATCTTGTACTTCGGTCACCCCCTCATGTTTACCACCATCATTCCGAAAGTGGGCTTCTTACAGTTATATCAAAATACTCCTAGGCTGATCCTAACCCTGTCCTTTTCCTAAATATAGCAGAATTTTGCTTCTCAGTGAAAGCAAAAACCCAATAGTGTGTGTGTGTATGTATGTGTGTGTGTGTGTGTGTGTGTGTGTGTATGTGTGTGTGTGTGTGTGTGTGTGTGTGTGTGTGTGTGTGTGTGTGTGTGTGTGTGTGTGTGCGTGTGTAAGTGTGACTTCAGTACAAGATGGCCGCATTTTGGTGTTGCTTATCTCAGGGCAAGAAAAACAATAATTGTAAATGAAGACTATAATGTTTGTATTTAGATTGATTATTAAAAGTGCTTGCATGCACACCTTTAAAAATTTGCATAGTAAGTAATTTACGTTGTTTTAATTATCTGCATTAATGTTGGACTTCTTGTTGTAAAAGAATGGGGAGTAAATTTGAATAGAAATATGTTTCTATATCTGTCATGTGTGTGTGTGTGTGCGCGCGCGCGCGCGCGCGCGCGTGTGTGCGTGTGTGTGTGTGTGTGTGTGTGTGTGTGTGTGTGTGTGTGTGTGTGTGTGTGTGTGAATAATCAATCAATTAAAATTCACTTCTTAAGACTGTGCACATTATTGAAAACTTCAGTATTGAAACCCATAAGCAATCCGAGGGGAAGAACTCTGGAAGTCATTTTTGGTATTTAGGTAACAAATATGAATGTGTATGCATATACACGCAGACATCTATCTGTATTTTACATGATTATTTTTCACTGTATTGGCGAATTGGTATTTGTATATATAAACAAAATAGTCATAGAGGCGTCTGTGAAATCCGTGTTGTTCCAACCTGGAGCGAACGTCGCAGCCTGAGGTGCGCCACCCATTTAAAAAAATTGCATGTGATTTTTGTGTGACATGAAGAAGGAAAGGGTGGGTGGGGGTAAATTTTGAGCAAATGACAACTTTTTCGTTGCCACTCGTACATGTACAAAGTGCATGGGCACACATGACCTCGGTTTATCGTCTCATCTGAAAGATTTCACGTTCAGACCGCAAGGCCTAGTGCAGAGTGAGAGGAAAAATCTCAGTCTGCTGTTCCCAGGTATGAACTCGGGTTTATTTGACACGAGGCGAACGCGTTACCTCTGTGCCACTCTGCGGGTGGGTTTTTAGTATGGAAGGTTTTGTAAATGTGCACAGACCCTACAACGTTATTGTTCATTGAAACAAAGTTCAAATGAAAATTTTCCTTCCACAAACTAAACACAAACAGATAAAAATGCATGTTTCACACACACACACACACACACACACACACAAATTGCACAAAGGTTTACAAAGATGCATGAAGGTTTGATATAACTGTGCACAATATCAAAATTGTTACATATAAACCTGAAACCATTGTTTGTTCTCCATAATTGAAAGGAAAATAGACATTTCTCTATCATCTTTCATCCCTGGAATCTACAGACATGTATTTTTTTTAAAATCCCGTCACTCTTAAATCAACAGTGTTTCACGACACTTTTTCACAATAGGCACAATGAAGGTACCATGTCGTAATATTATGGCATCAACACAAACGTTGAAATTGTCCACTACGTTCTTTTTAACTACTGAAGGTAAACAGTTTTTCGTTATAACCCAGAGATAACAGAAATGCTAAAAGAGAACAAGAAGGAAATCAGATGGACCCCACAAGAGATGCTGAGTAAAATACATGGACAATTTCAATGTTTGTGATGCTGCAGTCATTCGGCACAACGTGGTACCTGGAGTGAGCATTTTTATTAATCAGTAAAAAAAAAAGAGTAGTAAAACATTATCGACTCAAGAGTGGCTTGGACAAACAAAAATTATGTTAGTCAATCAAACAATCAATCAATCAATCAATCAAATCTATCAATCAAATCATTTATTGTCCTTTTAAAAACTGCATAAAAGGAAATGTTGCTGCTGTCCCCAGACAAACAAACAACAGACAACAAGTACAGTAAGAAGATGATCATGACACAAAACATATTATATTACATTAAATAAGTCATTATATACATTATATTAATTATTAAGACTAACTGATCTAACTAGAATTAAAGTATGACTGGGAGACATCACTATGCCCACACGCACGCGCATGCACACACACACACACACACATGCGCGCGTGCGTGCACATACACACACACATCTTGGGTATATAAATAACTGTTCGAAGAAAAGTAGTATCAATGCCAATAATATTACAGTAAATAAGGAGATAAAAGTAAAGTCCATAGTACTATAACATAAAATGAATGAATAAATACCATCACAGTAAACAAAGCAACATGAATAAAAAGCAGTAATAAAAGTGTATAAAGAAGATATCACACTACAGTGGAACCTCCATTATAAGACCTCCCATTATAAGACTCCCTCCCACATAAGACCTACTTCTCTGAGACGTTGCCCTTCTTTTGTGTTAAAATTACCTCCCTTATAAGACCCTCCCTTAAAGACCTCATTTTGGATTATTTTTGGCGGTCTGATAAGAGAGGTTCCACTGTCTTAAACATAAAACAATATACCGATGTACAAGTAATGCAAAGAGGCCTGCCAGTCGTGAGATATAAAACAATATCCAGAGATATCATTTGCATATATTAACCCATAGGCTTAGTGTAAACGCGCGTGAGAAAAGGTGTAAGAATACACTGTTGCTATTAGAAACTTGACGTCACAGTTATATATCTCACGGCTTGCAAACGCGAGCTGTTCATACCAAACCCAAGCTGTGCAATGTTACCCCTAGGATTCATTCAGCGCTGACGACAACATTAATGCTAGTACATAACGAAGATTCATTGTTTGAATGAATCAATAGTACATGTCACATATCTGCACAAACCATTATGTGCCTGCCACTTGAAATGTCTAGCCATGTATCAAGGCCTAGGCTACTCAACTTCATGACCGCCTCGATTAGCAGACGATTCGAGCTATGTAATTTTGGCACAGGGAGAGTCCATGTTGATAATGTAGACGCAATACTGTCGCAAAACAGCTCGAATTCATCTTCAGTCCGGAAATAAAAATGAGCTGACTGAACCTGTGCGAAGAGCTAGCGCACCTTCGTTAAAAAGAAGAAAAAAAAGAAGCGTGTTTTAGGGGCTTGTGATCGTTCTTGTCAAAGCTGACTCCCCTCTTTTTCACGGTGTGTTGAAATTGACTCGCTCTCGTTAAGTGTGTACGTTTTATTGTTGGTGTTTAGGCCTACAGGTTACAATAACAGCAATTGTCGGTAGTGTTTCAGTTCGTTGCTTCTGTTTATGTTTATGTTTTGTTACCACATCTTATGAAGTACATTTGAGTTAAAATTTTCTATTTTGTTGAACTATATTCTTTGCGCAAGAATGTCTGTTACAGAGTGTGTGCTGCGACCACTGTTGTGAAAAATGATGCGTTTTCATTTCGCTACAGATCTGAGCCTGTTTCTTTTTCTTGCTTTTCTGTTGATACACATCGGTATATATCCGTTA
The DNA here is from genome assembly GCA_017654935.2 of Phymorhynchus buccinoides. Lineage (NCBI taxonomy): Eukaryota > Metazoa > Mollusca > Gastropoda > Neogastropoda > Raphitomidae > Phymorhynchus > Phymorhynchus buccinoides. The sequence goes on from CM065704.1 coordinate 12,258,273, forward strand.
TTATGATTTGGGAGTTAGATATTGCTTTTATCCTATCTCTCGAGCCTTGCTGTTTATCACACTCAGTCTCCGACTTCGTGTGATAAACAGCAAGCCTCTCGAGATAGGATAAAAGCAATATCTAACTCCCAAATCATAATAACTGATAATGCTGACAACATGAGTAAAATGAATAAGTGTACATATATAAAATTTAACACAGAACACACACAAACACACACACACACACACACACACACACACACACACACATCTTAGATTAAAGAACAAAAACGTTTGACTAAAAAGTAACGACCAATACCAATAACATTACAGTAAAAATAAGGAAAACCAATATTAAAGTGTATAAAGATATCACATGCATAATTCATAGAAACAAAAAGCGTCTACATAATCCACAAAATGGCAGGAATAAATTTACTTTTCATTGAGTTATTGCCAAATGAAAATGGGTACATCCTGTACATGATCCATCCTCTATATAAACCTGGATGATATGAAAAGCAGGAAGGCATGGGGGTTGGCCTTGGTGGAGTCAAGAGGCGGAGTCGTTTGTGCGGGTCAGGGGTCAAAGTCCCCGAAACTGAATTTCATAAAAAAAATAAGGATTCCTGCTTTTCCTGGCATGTGGTTTCATCTATGGCACTGCACAGTAGAATGCTTTCAAAGAGAGAGAGAGTTTTCCAATGAAGGAATTAATAATAAATAAGGATATTTTAATAGCGCTCTACTCCTTGCGGGGAGCTCAGAGCGTTTTACATCAAAATTAAAACACTAAAATACAATGAATACACATACAATACACACTGAGCATTGTAGATAAGGACTAAATATATATGACTAGATAAACACATATATGAACACTAGGCGTAAAGAATAAAATATAGTATTTGCAATGCCAATGCACACACACACACACACGTGTGCGCGCACGCCCGTACACACAGACACATCCACGCCCCCTCCTCACACACACACATGCGCGCGCGCGCACACACACACACACGATCTAAGTCAACATAACACTTCTCCTGGCAGAGATACCTAGATGCATGTGTATTACTGAGCATGGGTTTAACTTCAACCCTGTGTGCTTTATTAATATATGTGCTAAACACAGTGTAGTATAAGTACGAAAATGTAAAGAACTGAATAAAAGTATTAAATACCCCCTACGTCACGTGTCACGTTCCCTCTTATACTAGGAAGGTTTCTTAAGATTCCTTACCAGCTATAAGAGGGAAAACACGTGAAAGCCATGAATTTGACAAGTGACATGGGGGGTCTTTAAAGGTGCCATACACACCTTACTGTTGAATATATTTTTTGACTCTTCTAGCACCACGGGCGAATATATTCGCTCAATACATCACTTTACACTCCCACCAAATGCAAATACATTCACTGCCAAGCACCCTGCCATGTGTGTCTCTTTTGTCACTGTTTCTGCCATTAGAGCAATGCAAGCGCTTTCGACAGTTTTTTTTACATCGCTCTTGTTGGTTGAGATGCAACGGATAACAACAACAACAACAACAATACAGTATTTATTTATACAGCGCTGAATCTTGATATAAATCAAATCAAGCGCACACACACACGTAAGCATTCATAGCGCATTCAAACAAAAACGCAATGCAAAGCGAACACACACGGATGACATAAATGGAACAAAGCAGAAACAGACCTAATGGCAAGAGAGAGAAGAGAAAGAGAACCAAGAACGTCAAAAAATACATGGCGCTAGATGAGTTAAAAATAATTTTCTACTCAATTACTTTTTAAAACATACATACTTCAGTCTAAGCCAAAGGCTAATTACGCCTTTTAAAAGCATTGTATGCTTCATTTTTTTAAGTTCCACAATACTCGATAACATTAAGCCATATTGAGTTATTGCAGTACTACTACATGATTGTACTATAAAACTTTAAAAAAAAACTTAATATCAACACAGACAGCCACATCCTGGTTTAGAACCATTTGACAGTGGTTCTACGTAGCCGGTGTATCTTCCGTCTGCACTCTGGAAGGTCTGGCTGGTTTGGAGGACAGCACGGGCAGGATGTACGACCCCTAATGTCCTTGCCCAGGTAGCCCCACATGAACCTCGTCAGCTGGTGGTATGGTGTGTACAGGTAACGGCTGCACACAAAGTAAAACTATATCATATGAGAACAGTTCTATGCCATAAAAATAAGAGATACTTATAAGCTGGTTTAAAGCAGTCAAAGATGTGCAAATGGTGATTTTAATTTATCATAATCCATAAAATAATGTTACCAAGGATAGTAAGACATGAAAATATTTTTGGGGTTCAAAATAAAATATTTTGATTTTTAAGAACATTTTGCTGATCATTTATATCATATTTTATGTATTACGGGTGAAATGTTGACATCTAACTTGAATGCTCGTGTATCATAACAGTCAGACCATGTATTGTAAGACAAGAGATGGTAGAAGGGTCAAACACGCACAGTTTGTTGGAGCCTCTATTTTAGCTTTGTTGTTGCATAATATTCTAACAGTGATAAAGATAAGAAAAATTACGTTGTACTTTGTATAGCAGGGCTGGCCAAACTTTTAACATTTTCACCAGCCCTCCGGGCCAGCAACATGAAAAATTTACTCACCTGAACACACTTTCACTAGCCCGAAGAAATCAAAACCCAAAATCGCTAAACAAGCGTGCGCGTACACACGCACGCACGCACACACACACACACACACACACAGGAGAGGGAATGAGAGAGAGGAAGAGACAGAGAAAAAAGAGTGGGAAAGAAAGGAGAGAAGTAAATAGGAAGAGAACTGATTTGAGGTGAGAGGGAATGGGGTGGAGGAGGAGACTGAGGAGGCTGCCTTTCCTTTCTTTTCAGTACCAGTGCTGGCATGTTGTTAGCAGACAGCTGACCTTGCTTTGATAGTTGGTTACATGGAAGGGAGAGGATCCGGAATAAGGTGACGGAGGCTCTTGCCTTTCAATGAAGAAGATCTCACTAAAGTAATTTAAATCTTTTCCACAGATTCTGTCAGTGTGGCGGCAAGAGAGCGTCAAGATGTACCGAATCCAGACATGCTGACTTTTGTTATTGTGCAATTCGACCTTAGGCACAACTTTGCATTTCGGCGTTAGGTTGGCTCAACGATTCAACCGTACATTCGACCTTAGGCACAACACAACTTTGAAATTCGACGTTGGGCTCAACTGTGCATTCGACCTTAGGCTCAAACGTAAAACTTACATGAAATTTTCGACATTAGGCACACTTGTCAGTCATGCCATTTTGTTTCGACCTTGCAACCGCACATTCGACGTTATTCCGGTCACCCGGAAGGGAGAGATGGTCTAGGGAGACTCATTGGGTAAAAAAAACCCAGGGCCGTGCAGTATCGAAATGTACAGTCGCCCGTTGTGCTAGTGACTTTTGAAATATACTCGCCCACAGATTTTTCTACTACCAGGCTGGAAATGTTGGCCAGCCATAGAAATCATCGGATCAATAATACAAAACAGTTGATAAGCTTACATTCTGTTATTTGTTGTGACGAATAAAGCATGTTCTTACTTGTTCTTATCTTACTGCCGCCAGTACTGTGAGTACATGCTGTGTTTAGGACGTATATATCCAAACACACAGGCTTGAACCCAGGGAGCTCAGTAATGCACTTACCTCCAGGTATCTCTGCAGAAGTGCCATCTCCTTCACCTCTGCACAGCACAGGCATTCACTCGGTCTCTCCGTGATGCTGCAGTTTCCACACGGCCGCCTGAAATTGACAAACAATTTCATACAATATTTGTTTATTATGTCAACCAATTATTATAGAATTAGTCCCCGAGCCGAAGGTTCGGGGAACTATTGTTTCTGTCTGGTCGTCCGTCCGGTGTCCGTCCGTCCGTCCGTCCGTCCGTCCGTCCGGCTATTCGTCCGTTTTTCTCAAAAACTATTCAGTCTATCATCATCAAATTTGGTATACTAGTTTGCCAAGATGCAAGCTATCCACTGATGTATTTAGTTTTACATTAAGGTCAAGGTCGCGCCAGTTACGGGGTTCAAACCCCAAAACACATAATCGCTAATATCTCGCGAAGTTTTGCATGTATTTCAATGCAGTTTTTTTCACACATTTCTTGATGAATGGTCTATAACACAGTTGTCATGAATTTTTCTGTGCGCTCGTGTGCGCATGATCGCGCGCGCTCAAATCACGGGTCCGAACCCCAAGGCTACATATATAAAAAAAACTATTCAGTTACGTGCTGTTTTATACCATGCATGCGGCGGTACCATAGCCAATGAGGTTTAACCGAGGCGTGGTTACCGCTACACCTATCTATATTGTTAAAAACTCGGGACTTTACTGGTGTTGCACTGCCTCCGGGCATTGCAGTCCAGTATTGTTCCCACCATCTTTGTATTTACAAATGTCCCATATGTGTCTATGACCGAGAGGACGTAAAACATCATTTTCATCATCATCATACGTGCTGTTTTGATGCGTTTTTATGTAAGTACGTTTTCTTTTGATATCTGCCGCTTCGGTCTCCCCGCTGTGTGTACAGCCGACACATTCCGATTTCGGAGTAGCTCGGCGATGCTGCGAGGGGACTTTGCAGCCGCTCGGCGTTGCTTTTGTTTGATCTTTATGATGTAACATAAATTTGCTTCCTTTATACTGCTGGTGTCTGATTCTGCGACCTGACAAACCGCTGTGTGGCTGTGAATGAAGACTCAGGATGAGTGGCCTGGGAGCAACGCCACTGTACAGCCCAGAAAATATGACTGACAAGACAAAAACAACTATATTATATTCGCTAAACAATCCAGTCAACGGGTGTGGCTGTGTCACGATTGAAACAAAACTACTACTACTATGTGGCCCAGCACCACGAAAGGGACATTAAGTGTCAAAATGACCATTCTGAGAAAATGACTCAGGCAATTCTCTTTCTAATTAATTATATTTAAAAAAAAATTCTTGTATCCTTTTTTGTTGTAGAGTAGGCGCATGTACACACATACGCGGAAGTTCTGTGCGGAAGCCGCTTAGGTTTAAAAAAAACTTATTTACAGATAAGCGCACAGGGTTTCCGCTTCTAATATGTTCATTTAAAGTTAGTAAGGTGACTGATGGCCATTTTGAGAATCAGTCTAAAGTCTAGCCTATCCTAAGAAAATGCACAAACCAACTGTTTTGAGTATTCAGAGACCACCATAATGATTAAACTTTATGGATGTGAAAGATAAGGTATGAAAGCACAAAAATACCCATAACTCAAAATTGATAAAAAAAACAAGATTTTTGACTTTGCCAGCCTGTTAATGTCCCTTGCGTGGTGCCGGGTCACAATCATACTCTGTCGCTTTATCCCCCACCCACTCCACTGCCCACATTTCCCTTGCTCTTTCACCTTCTCCTTTCTTTAGATTGCACGCTCTTTCTCCCTCCCCCACTCCCACCCACCCCCTGCCACCTCATCTGCCCACCCCCACCCCTCCATCGCCTTCTCTATCACTCCCGCCTCCCTCTTCTTTTTCTCCTGCCTCTTCTTTTTCTCCTCATTCCTCTATCTCCTCCTGTTTCATTCTCTTTCTGTCTCTCTGTCACTCTTTCTCCTCTTCTGCTCTATCTCTCTCTGTAATAATCATTATTTATTACTTTTTGATTTTCTGTTAAGCGCATAGAGCTCCACATTTGGCGGAGGAGTGCGCTATATAAATGCTTCACTGTTATTACTATTATGTTGTGATTTACAGTCACTTTAATAGTTCCCGTGTTTAAGCATGAACATATTTTTTTTTTTAATGCGTCACATTGTGTGCAAGTATGTTTATGTATGTGTGTGGGGGTGGTGGGGGAGGGAATGTATCTCATTGCCATCTCCCTGTTCTTCCTTTTCTATTTCTCTGTCTGTCTGTCTCTCTCTCTCTCTTCTTAATCTTATCTCTTCTCCTGCTCTCTCTACTACTACTACTACTACTACTACTACTACTACTACTACTACTACTACTACTACTACTACTACTACTACTACTACTACTACTACTACTACTACTACTACTCTACTATAATATTACTACAATGGAACCTCACTTATAAGACCTTCAAAAATCATCCAAAATGAGGTCTTGAAAGGGAGGGGTCTTATAAGGGAAGTAACATTAATACTTACAAAGAAGGGAAATTTATGTCTCAGAGAAGTAGGTCATACATGGGAGGGAGTCTTATAAGGGAGATCCCACGGTAATTCCTTTTAGGCACATACATATTGATATTTTTAAAAAGCATTGGGACTTTCCTGGTAGTGCAGTACCTCCAGGATCGTCCCACCATCTTTATGTCTATTAACTTCCAACATGTACCTGTTCCAGCCTGGATGACGTTAAGCAGTCATTTCCTTTCTTCCTACAACTACTACTGCCACTACTAGTGTTACTACTAGGTCTACTAGTCATATACACACAAAAATCATTTTTTAAACAATGCGGTGGCACTTTGTCGATGCAAGAGTCCTCAGAATAATTAGCACAGTGGCTACGGGTACGGTGTTGTTGCAACACTCAGACCATCTTCAGGGATAGTATAGTAACTTTTCCTTGTCGAATTTTTCATCAACAATGCATTTTCTTATTTCGTATATTTAACGCTTCTTGGTAAGGAACAGGGTTAGGGATAGATCTAGGGTTCTAGGAACATGTCAGAGTTAATGTTAGTAGTTTTTGAAGACATTTACGCACAATTTTTGCGTCCCGTGATTGAGCCTGGCGAATGTGAAATACGGGCCCGTACCCTGCCTGGATAATGTGAAATACGGGCCCGTACCCTGCCTGGAGAATGTGAAATACGGGCTCGTGCCTCTGCCAATAATTAAAATTGCCTTTGGCAGTGCATTTCAACAGTAAACACCAGTATAAAGTAGCTGTCAATGTACAAAGTCAGGATTCACGATTCGGGATGATCAACATCAGCTAAGTCAAAGAATAGATTGTACAGTCATGCTGCTTGCTTATAGATCTATACTCCACCTACTCTATCTTCACAAATAACTGATTGCAGCAGTGGTTGATCACGATAAACAGAACAGAATGAACAAGACTAACATTCTTTCATCTGCAGCTGCTGACATGAAGTAGACTAGACTACCATAAAAATAGATCTAGATCCTGATCTACCACTTTGTAACTGTTAGTATGCACCTAAACACTGGTCTGCAAACAAGCACATTTGATTACTACGTCGCGAAGGCATCTTACCTGTTCCCGTGCATCTGACTGGCTTGGCGTTGGCTGGTTCTACTTGATCTGCACAGCACATTCAAGTAGGCTCAAACTGGATCTGGATCTTTCATGTCCGACTCGGAAGGGTAGCCATACTCGGTACTGGTACTCGCTGCTATCGCAGGGAAAACGCAACTCGGCCTAGAATCACCATCACTCGTTCTCCTCCTCCTTCTTAATCAAACGTACTGACGTCGGAAGGGACGTTACTGCTATCCTTAATGTTCGTTAGGCCTACCAACTTCGCATTTAACCAACCTTGGTCTCATTGAATCGACACTGTTGCTTCCATCTCGCTTTGTCTCGGTTGATACGAGGATTTACAAGTCTCATAACTCAAATGATAAAGTCTGCATTCATCAAAATGATCTCCCATGCACAGCCTCGTTTGTATACGAGGACAATTAATACGTAAATGATATTAATTAACCTCGTATAGAAACGAGGCAAATCTGTGTGGAAAAAATCCAGGTGAGAATGAGCACCTTTAGCGCCCAATTCCTGGGTAACCTGAGCATAATGCGTAGCGCGCTTCCTGCAAAACGACTTCTGTCCGTCATTTCTTGGCGTTTCTAGAGAGAAAATTGAGCGGATCAGGGGGTCTTTAAACGAATCCTTTGTTAGGCCTAGACGATTGATCACCATGAGCAAAGACTGTACAGGGGAAGATAAACATGGATGAGCTTGCTGGCTGTGACCTTGACCTTTGCTTTGTGGCAGAGGGGGGGGGGGGGAATTAACGAAACGAAAATAAAATATTAGGACTAATATAAAATATCTTACAGAAATGTTGAGGATGTGGAACAAGTTTTCATCGCATGAACAATCAGTTTAAAACAGTAACAGATCACGCAACTTCAATTATTAATTTTCTAAGAGTAAGAGGCTTAGACCCACAGGCAAAGACTAGGCCTACTACAGGTGTCCGTAGACCCCCCTTACCCCGGCGGGGGGGGGGGGGGGGGTGGTCACTATGTTTTTTCTGAAAGCTTGGTCAATATGCTTTTCAATTTTACTTGTTTGCCAAAAATAAAAATAGGGCTCCACTATGTTACATGCGCATACATATAATTAAATTTTAAAGAAAGGGGTAGGGGTGCATAGAAATAATTTTAATTTACACAGTAAAATAAAAATTAATTCTGTTTTCAGATGCACAAGTGTCTACATAACAGTATTCTCTCTATACAGGCATGGGAATTGTCATGGGAATTCCCATGCCTGCTATATTAATAAAAATCAGACGTGAGCCTTGCAGGCTTTGCCTCTTGTTTTTTAATGATTTAATAAAATAAAATTTAAAAAATCCAGATTGGTCCGATTTTCTCATAAACTACGTTGTGGATTTTGATCAACATTGGTTAAAAGCTTAGACATCGCATTAGCAAGGCTTCGTGGTCGTTTTTCATGTCGCTGCTGATTGCTGTTGAGTTTTGTTTAACTGATTTGTTTTAATCTTTCCCACTATAGAGAACCCCTTTTATACGGGCTCGTGTCTATATGTCTACATGTCTATATGTTCGCGTGCCTATATGTCCACGTGTCTATGTGTCCACGTGTCTATGTGTCCAAGTGTCGATGTGACATGTCATTCTGTACAAGACTTTTGTACCTTGTACAGTGTAAAGGACCAGTGGTCACTTTAAGTACTTATAAATCAAATTTTGGTTCTTAACAGCATACTTCCTGTCACCAGATAATTTATGCATTTGTATAATGTCAATGACCAGTGGTCACTTTGACGTAAATTCCACATTTTATCTGTTTAACACCTTATTAGTATTCCATGAGTACCACTGCACATTGTACAATGTAGATGACCAGTGGTCACTTTGACGTAAATTCCACATTTTAACTGTTTAACACCTTATTAGTATTCCATGAGTACCACTGCACATTGTACAATGTAGATGACCAGTGGTCACTTTGACGTAAATTCCACATTTTAACTGTTTAACACCTTATTAGTATTCCATGAGTACCACTGCACATTGTACAATGTAGATGACCGGTGGTCACTTTGACGTAAATTCCACATTTTAACTGTTTAACACCTTATTAGTATTCCATGAGTACCGCTGCACATTGTACAATGTAGATGACCAGTGGTCACTTTGACGTAAATTCCACATTTTAACTGTTTAACACCTTATTAGTATTCCATGAGTACCGCTGCACATTGTACAATGTAGATGACCAGTGGTCACTTTGACGTAAATTCCACATTTTAACTGTTTAACACCTTGTTAGTATTCCATGAGTACCGCTGCACATTGTACAATGTAGATGACCAGTGGTCACTTTGACGTAAATCCACATTTTAACTGTTTAACACCTTATTAGTATTCCATGAGTACTGCTGCACATTATACAATGTAGATGACCAGTGGTCACTTTGACTTAAAATCAAATTTTGATTCTTGACAACATATTTCCTGTCACCAGGTAATTGATGCGCTTGTACAGTGCACTTGACCAGTGGTCACATTGACGTAAATTCCACATTTTCAACTGTGGAAAAAAAATGGTGCATAGGAAAAACCTACATAAGTCGCTCAGAAGGTTTTGAGCAAAAGCCCAAAAGAGTCAACAACCCCTAAAGTATCACTTTTTTTCTAATTAGGGCATATTCATGTCTATTTTTATGTATTCTACCAGTATTCACAGCATGAAAGACAATTTTGAATGATTTCTTTCTTTATTTGATTGTGTTCTAAATCAAGTCAATAGAAACAGACACAATTGTATCTTCTATGCCCAATTTCTGCAAATGATCTATTTGGGGGGGGGGGGGGGGGGGGGGGGGGGGGGGTACTTTTTTGAGCTGTTGAATCACACACACACACACAAATAATTGTCTGAATGCAATGAAACGTGAGGCTTTAATACCCAGATAATTGAGTTAAAACAAGTGGGCAAATATATTGCAGACTATTGAACTTAGAGGAACATGGATGGAGAGAGGTTGTTGATTATGCTTTGAAATACACTTTCATTTGTTTACATGTTTACAGGCTTTGCTGCTGGCTGATACAGAATCCCTGCCACACAAATTGGGAGCCCAAGAGCTTCAAGACTTCGAAGCGAACAGGGAGGAAGAGTCCTAGGAACTTCAGTAGCAACAATGAAGCCACCTAAGAGAGAATCAAAAACCGCTAGCAGCGGCACCAGCTCCTCTGAAGCAGGTCATCTGACGACAAATCAAGCACCAGCCGAGCACGTTTCGTTTACAAATAGTGAATGGTATCAGCTATTCAAAAGCATCACAGATACGCTTTGTAAGGGAAACAGTGTATGTTCATGCGCGGTCTGCCAATACCTGAAGGAACGTTTCTTAGCACTGATGAAAAATATGAACACATCAGCTTTGGTACAGACGGCAAACACTGAGAGTAAACCGCGCGCACACCGGCATGCAGCCAGGAATAATGACGGTCGTGGTCATGAAACGGATGAGGACAATACAAATTCAACAGTAACTACCAAGCAGACAGACGATGATGGCTGGGTACATGGGAAAAGCATTAGTCTTCGTGAGTTTGAGTATGTGCCCGGAAACATGGTTTGGGCCAAAATCGACAAGGACACACCATGGTGGCCAGCATTAGTGTGCAACACAAAATGTCACGGGGGACAAGATTTCTACAAAGTGAAAAACAAATTCAAACTATTTTCCGTCCAATATTTTGGTGAGCGGATACAACAGAGCTGGATAGCGATAAGCAATCTGAAAGTGTACGAAGGTCTCGTCAATATGAAATCTGAGGCTGAAACTAAAATAAAGAGAATTCAAACTGGCTACAAAGGCCAAGTAGTTGACAAAGCTACCAAGCTCAAAGAAGAAAGTAAGGCATATAAACCTTATCTTCGATGGCCAAAGTGCGCAAATGACGTGAAAAAGGCCATTAAAGAAGCGGAAAAAGCCTTTCTATTGGATAATGACGGCCGGTTGAAAAACTACGTTGGTGTGGCACGTAATAGATTGAGA
>CM065704.1:12279546-12284546 GCA_017654935.2 Phymorhynchus buccinoides
TTTAGTTGTAGTGTGTGACAGAAGAGGATTTCAGAAGACAGCCGAGCAGTGTGGCAACGCAGACATTGTTTTTGTCCCTTCGTTTATCAGAGAGGGTGGAAAAGTAAGTATGCCTTTTGGTAATAATAGTAGTAGTAGTAGTAGTAGTAGTAGTAGTAGTAGTAGTAGTAGTAGTAGTAGTAGTAGTAGTAGTAGTAGTAGTAGTAGTAGTAGTGGTAGCGGTAGTAGTAGGGGTAGACGGGGTAGCGGGTAGAAGCCCACCCCAATTAGTCAGTAGTAGTACGAATGCTAGACAGTAGTAGTAGTAGTAGTGAGATAATTGTGGTAGTGGTACCCGCCCATGCGCTTTTTGGTAGTAGTAGCAGTAGTAGTAGTAGTAGTAGTGGTAAGTGGTAGTAGTAGTAGTAGTAGTAGCAGTAGTAGTAGTAGTAGCAGCAGCAGCAGCAGCAGCAGCAGCAGCAGCAGCAGCAGCAGCAGCAGTAGCAGTAGTAGTAGCAGTAGCAGTAACATCAGTAGTAGTAGTAGCAGTAGTAGTAGTAGTAGTGGCACGTCAGGACGCACTTACCCACGGCAGCTCTCTCAAAAATGTACTATCGAACTCAGTACCGACAAGCCAGCTTCCTCCCACGCACCATCCGCGGGACTGGAACGAGCTGCCCCAGGAAGCTGTGCAGGCCAAGACCATCGGAGCCTTTGCGTCGATGGTCTCCAAATAAATATCCAGAACTTGAAAACGGCTGTACGGAATACTTTAATGTTTTCAGTGTTCACTGAACTGCAATACTTTCGTTATACATTCGAACCAGAAGTGCCAACCGGAAGTGGGGACGAAAATGGCCAACTATGGCAACATTTCTACATTTGAACCTGAAGTGCCAACCGGAAGTGGGGACGAAAATTGCCAAATATGGCAACATTTTAATATTGAATAACTTGCAAACGATTGTTTAAGACCTCTAGTTATTATTATTATTATTATTATTATTATTATTATTGCTCTTATTATTATTATTATTATTATTATTATTATTATTATTATTATTATTATTATTCATTCTTTTATTATTATTATAATTATTATTATTATTATTATTATTACTATTATTATCATTATCATTATTATTATTATTATTATTATTATCAAATCTGAGGATGAGCAACGTTACTCTTGGGGATAACTTTCTATGCTTTTGGGTTTAGAACAGGAAGTGACATAGGCTTACGCTCCAGTTGTCGTTGCCATTGTCATCGTCATTGTCACCGGCGTCGTTATCGTTGTTATCGTTGTTGTTGTTGTTGTTGATGTTGTTGTTGTAAATGTACGTGAACCTCTGACCACGTCTTAAAGGTGGACCCTGACGGGTGAATTTTTGCAAGAAACACGTCGAGATCACCAGAAAGACAGCCTTTTCAAGGATCGGAGCACTCACTTTGCTCTGGTTTCCTATAAATTAAACCGACAAAACGGCGATTCCTCCTTGGCGGAGATACCGGAGAGAGAAGCCATTTTGGATGGGGTGGGTGAAGGTCACTCATTGTGGTTGAAGCGTTTTCTTTTTTCGTAGTGCAGTAAAAAGTCAAATGGAGCTGTTTCCTTTATTGTGAGCGAAACTCCTTTCCATAATCTGTATGAACATTTTTTTAAAGACCCCCCACGTCACGTGTCACATTCCCTCTTATGCTAGGATGTTTTCTTAAGAGTTCTTACCAGCTATAAGAGGGAAAACACGTGCAAACCGTGATTTTGACACGTGACGTGCGGGGTCTTTAAAAAGAAAAAAGGTTTGTGTTGCAAAAATTTCGTGCAAACGATTTGGTCTAAACGCAGGCGGCCATTAGAAAAGAGACGGCACACGCCTTCTCTTTGGGTGAAAGAATTTGACTTCCAGCACCACCGCCAAGGAGGAATCGCCGATTTGACGGTTTGATTTCTATGAAACCAGAGCAAAGTGAGTGTTGCAATCTCTGTAAAGGGTGTTTTCCTGGTGATCAGGGACGGTATTCACGTTGAGATAGCATGAGACTTAGCATGATGCTAACTTAGAAGCTCTTCCAATGTCCTATAGGATTTAATAGGACTTTTGGAAGAGCTTCTAAGTTAGCATCATGCTAAGTCTCATGCTATCTCGACATGAATACCGTCCCTGGGCGTGTTTCTTACAAAACCTCATCCGTCATGACATCTAATAAAGCTTGTTTGATTTGATTGAAGGCGAACTTCCAGACTAGGGAAAACAATGGACGGTGCTGGACGCGTGTCAAGAACTTCCACCAGAAGTCAGGCCTCTTCCTCCTCCTCCTCTTCTGCTGCTGCAGCTGCTGCTGCTGCTGCGCCAAAAGCAGCAGCCGTCCCTGTAGAAACGGTGCAAGCTGAAGAAGAAGCATCGACCAGCGGTTCTCGTTCAGATAAGCGTTATGCAGAGGACTTCAACAAGTATGTCAACAAGCAAATGATCCGCCCAACTACAGAGCGTGACAACCATCTTCTTCAACAGCGGGAAGAAGCAGCGCGTGGTCAATGTAAATGTGACGCTTGCGAAATGATTTTGAGATTTATCGGAGCAAGACCAGAGAGGAAACCGAAGAGAAAGACTCTTAAGACCGTTCGAAGGCCCAAGAGCGGAGACTAAACGGGATGCGTGAACGGATCATGGTTAAAAGTTATGAGTGTGGGTAAGTTTGCGCAACAATAGACCGAAGCCAGGGCCTGTATTCACGTTGAGATAGCATGAGACTTAGCATGATGCTAACTTAGAAGCTCTTCCAAAAGTCCTATTAAATCCTATAGGACATTGGAAGAGCTTCTAAGTTAGCAACATGCTAAGTCTCATGCTATCTCAACGTGAATACAGGCCCAAGTGAAGTGCTTAAAACCAGGACGACACACAAAACGCCGAACCAACTGACAGATATCCCAGAGCTACATAAACATGGGAAGACCCACTCGAATGCCCAAAAGCGGAGACTAAACGGGATACGTGAACGGATCATAGTTAAAATTATGAGTGTGGGTAAGTTTGCGCAACAGTCGAGCGAAGCCAGGTGAAATGCTTAAAACCTGGGAATTCAGGACGACACACAAAAAGCCGAACCAACTGAGATATATCCCAGAGCTACAGAACCATGGTTGATGTGAATTTGTCAACAATTTTCTTTGTTTCTTATAGTGAACCTTCTATGAGCGTCTTCTGTCGAGCCGGATGATGCGGCGTGTTTTTATGGTTTAGATAATACGAGGGGCACTCCATATATTTTGCAATGTGGAAAACTGGCAGTGCGCATCCTACTTCTGGCTAGTCACACTTTTAGAAGAGTCCCTCACTAGAACACATGCATGTGGATGTCCTTTCAAGCCAAACGGTTATGGCACCAGACTAGCTCAACTGAAATATGTTAAAAAAAATTAGTGCCCTCGACGAACGCTCCAGCATATTCAACTTTCTATTTATTGCTTGCCCCTTTGCTTCACATATGATAGTAGGAAAACATAACGAGGGACTAAGTAAAAAAATAAATGGGGGGGGGGGGGGGGACTGGCTAAACTCTGCAAAAGTTTGTTTTCTTGCAAAATGTCAAAGTAGCTGCAGCAGTGTGGTCATTTGCGATGTCACACTAAAATAGGGGGAGACCAGGTACCAGTGCTTGGATGGCAAACTCAAAGTGCCTTTGGTTAAATAGATATTTATGTTTCAATCTACAGTGAGAGCTCTTCTCTCTAGGAGATGAACTGAAGCCATATAACCAGCTTTTCAGGGGGGGGGGGGGGGGGGGAAACACGGCATTTATTTGTTTGATAATGTTGCTACTATTCTGTTTTCTGTGATATTTTACTGATGGAGTCTCACCTAGAACATCCAAACGGATAATTGTTGCTTGATTATCTTTTCAATTATAGTAACATATAAATGTTGCATCATCTTTAGCGAAGTCCCAGATGCTGGCTAACTTCTCGCCATCTAATTTGTTGTATGATTTGGATGCACCATTCAACCCTACCCCTTTTCTGATCTTCAGTAAACTAGTGGGGGAAATAACGGTTATAACGCTTCTGCATAACCAGCTGCTCATATTACATTTTATCCAGGCGTCCTGATGAAAAGTTCAGTATGTTTTTCATCCCATCAACATTTATCCAGAGATCATTTCCAACATGTCTTTACACTGGCTATGTTTTAACAGTCACAACGGTCATTTGACAACAGTAACGGTCAGTTTTTCGTTTAACGTTCTTATTCCAAACTGAAGTTCTTTAAAGACACACTGACGCACCACGATTAAGTCCCTTGGTTTTTTCTAGGTAGCTGTGGCCATGGATTCTATATTTAATGTAGTGTCCATGCCGTGACCTACATACAAATGTCCCCAACTTCAAATTGAGGCTGCTCTTTAAAATGATGTTTCGTGTTCAATTTGGGGACATTTGCATGGGAGTCAAACCTGGTCAAAACAAGATTTCTTACCAGCTATAAGAGGGTCACGTGTCAAAATCACGGGTTTCACGGGTTTTCCCTCTTATATCTGGAAAGGAACCTTGTTTTGACCAGGTCTGACTCCCATATAAATGCCCCCAAATTCAAACCGAAACATCACTTTAAAGAGCAACCTCAATTTGAAGTTGGGGACATTTGTATGCGGGTCACAGCTACCCCCCAAAAAACAAGGGACTTAATCGTGGTGCGTCAGTGTGTCTTTAAGCTATTTATGAACTTTTGTTTCTGAGCCGGTAAAGTTTTAAAAAACTATTTACCGACGTCTGATACTCTTGTTTGAATGTCTTTCCTTGAGTATAAGCGTAGAAGTTTATAGGTCGTAAATCTCAGCGTTAAATATATTTTCACAGCTTAGGACCAACGTTCACCTTGGCGGACATTTTGCTTTGCTCAACGGTTATGGACCGGTGGAAAATAACGAAGTTTTGCGACGTAAGTATTATGATAATGGACTATCTCTTTACGCTATTCATTTTTTGTGTGTGATGTTTACAGAATCTTCACATTGCA
>CM065704.1:12287046-12314546 GCA_017654935.2 Phymorhynchus buccinoides
TACCTAACAGTTGGAATTACCATACGCCACTGTGCCTACATACCAAGTTTGAACGGGGACTGCCCTATGTGTCCCAGTCCCATTAGGATATGGCTGGGTAAGTCCTCAAAGCGTTTGAATAGAGTGTATTCGCTTTTGTAACGACCGTTACGTTCTCTGTAGCGACCGTTTCTTTCTTTGAAAAGACCACTTCAAACACAGAATGTGGCTGTGTGAGCCGTCAAATCTTATAAATAGAGGATTCTCTCTTGCAACGACCGTTACGCTCTGTGCAACGACCGTTGCTCACATTTTGAAGACCGTTGCAAAATACAGAACTGAGAAAGTAATCCCTCAAAACGTTTGAGTACAAAGTATTCGCTCTTGTAACGCCCGTTACGCTCTCTGTAGCGACCATTACTTACTTAAAGACCGTTTCACATATAAAATATGGCTGTTTAAGCCCTGAACATTTGTTTACAGAGAGTATTCGCTCTTGTAACGACCGTTACGCTCTGTGTAACGACCGTTACTTACTTTGTAAAGACGGTTGCAACTATAGAATATGGCTGTGTAAGCCCTCGCAACGTTTGAACATAGAGTATTTGCTATTGTAACGACCGTTACACTTTCTATAACGATAGTTACCTACTTTTTAAAGACCGTTGCAACTCTAGAATATGGCTGTGTAAGCCACTGAAGCATTTGAATAGAGAGTATTCGCCTTGTAACGACCGTTATGTTCAGTGTATTTTTTTTAACCGTTATTCACTTTGCAAAGACCGTTGTAACTATATTTTGTAAGCCCTATGTGTGATACTCTCTATTCGCTCTTGTAACGACCGTCACGCTCTGTGTAACTACCGTTACGCTCTGTGTATCGACCGTTACTGTTTTGTTAAAAAAAAAAAAAAAATAATAATAATAATAATAAGAAGAAGAAGAAGAAGAAGAAGAAGAAGAATGATAATAACAGTAATAATAATAATAATAATAATAATAATAATAATAATAATAATAATAATAATAAATAAATAAATCTTCCATAGCGCTATTCTCCTGACACAGCAGGACTCACCGAGCTTTACATTTAAAAATTAAAAAAAGTAAATTTACCCCACGCACAAGTTATTAAGGAAGAAAATATATCACTTTATCGCACTAACACAACTCGCATTTAAAATACCTACATACAACACGAATTATTTATACGGTTGACTGACAGTGGATGGACAGACAGAAATTAACAAAGATATTTTCTGAAAAGATGCGTCTTCAGGTCAGTTTTGAAAGAAAACAGATATGGAGAGCTGCGGAGAGAGAAAGGGAGATCGTTCCAGATGTGTGGTGCTTGGAAACGAAAAGATCTGTTTCCAACTGTTTTGTACTTGGTGGCGGGTTCGCAGAGACGTTTTAGGTTGCTTGATCTGAGGTTGCGTTCTGGTATGTAGGCAGAGAGGAGAGAAGAGAGGTAGTCAGGAAGAGTGTCTTCGAAATAACGATAGGCAAGAGTGGCCACTTTATAGTCGACTCTCGCGTCAACAGGGAGCCAGTGCAGCTGTCTCAGCAGTGGTGTCACTGAGTCAGTCTTACGCTTTCTGAGCACAACCCTGGAAGCACTGTTCTGGACTCTCTGAAGACGCTTCACAGAAGAAAGAGGGAGACCTGCAAGAACTGCATTGCAGTAATCCAGCCCGGACAGTATGAAAGAAACAGCAAGTTGAGTAGCAGCTTCAACTGAGAGACATGAACAGACAGAACTTAGTCTTTTAAGTTGGTAGAAAGTTGACCGACAGACAGAAGAAATATGAAGATCAAAAGAAAGTGTTTCATCCAGGCAGACACCCAGATACGTTACTGATTTCTGAAAAGGTACAGAATAATTTGACAAGGTCAAAGGATCACGCTTTATCGCCGACAGGCGCTTGCGATTCCCAACAGCTAAGAGCTCAGTCTTGTTCTCATTTAACCTGAGTCTGTTTTTATCCATCCAGGATTTGATGTCAGACACACAATGTTCTGTTTGACGGGAAAGCAAAGGAAAATCTCAAACAGGAGCAGGCTTGTGGATTTCAGTGTCATAAGCGAATGTGTGATAGTCAAAGTGATTTCTTTGTATGTTATCAGAAAGTGGCTGGGTATACAGAGTGAAGAGAATGGGACCTAGCACTGACCCCTGTGGAACACCACAACATAGCTGTGAGGGCTTGGAGGACAGACCATTGACAACAACGGATTGTAAACGTCCAGACAGATAGAAGCTGAACCAGTTTAAATTTAGTAGATCTGATACCAAAGAGAGTTACTAGTATACCAAAAAAACGTTACTAGTATACAATAGGCTATTGCTGGCTTAACAATCGAAACGTTTCAATAGAGAGTATTCGCTCATGTAACGAGCTCTATGTAACGACCGTTACTACTTTGTAAAACCGTTGCAACTATAGAAAATAAAAATTCATCCGTCCGGGTGCCCCTTTAAAGAACCCAGTGGCAATTAAAAAAATCAAATTTTAACCCATCCCTCTTCCCGCAAGCGAAAAAAAAATATTGTTGCAGCGGTAGCTGCGACGCCCTCTCCGAGTGGGAGCAACCCGAATTTTACAGACACGAGTCTATATGACCGGTAGACCTATTAAATACCAACACCAAACAATCAGACGACCATCGAATCCGACACTCCCACCAAAGCCACTCGACAGAGGGTTAGGGTCGGGCACCAATGCAAAGGGAAGCAACTGCTTGTCTACTTTCGGGTTTTTTAAGGAGTTGCATCCCTTGTAACCTAAACACGCCTTATTAAATCGAGTAACCAAAAAATTAAAATCGGGTAGATGACAGTCTGTCTGTCCGTCTTCTTGTGCCTGTCTGCCTGCCTGTCTCTCTCTCTCTGTCTGTCTCTCTCTCTCTCTCTCTCTCTCTCTCTCTCTCTCTCTCTCTCTCTCTCTCTCTCTCTCTCTCTCTCTCTCTCTCTCTCTCTCTCTCTCTCTCTCTCTCTCTCTCTCTCTCTCTCTCTGTGTGTGTGTGTGTGTGTGTATATGTGTGTGTGTGTGTGTGTGTGTGTGTGTGTGTGTGTGTGTGTGTGTGTGTGTGTGTGTGTGTGTGTGTGTGTGTGTGTGTGTCACGTGTGTGCGTGCGTGCGCGCGCGCGTGTGTGTGTGCGTGACGAATCGACATGTTTGCCCAAACCCTGCATTTAAGGTTGCATAAAGTCCAATGAATAATAGCGGCGTTTGCAATACTACGAATGAATAATTATGAAGTTTGTTTCTCAATCATCAGTCACATCCAATAACACAAGGATCTGCCGTACTGTTGTTGTTGTGTGGGTTTTTTCAGATGTTTTGCTTTAATTTTCAACGCCAGCCTTTTTTTTCCCAGCGAAAGCGTTCCATTAAAGGGGCACCCTGACGGATGAGTTTTTGCAAGAAACACGCCGAGTTCACCATGAAAACACCATTTACAGAGATCGCAACACTCCCTTTGCTCTGGTTTCCTAGAAATCAAATCGTCAATTCGGAAATTCCTCCTTGACGGAGGTGCTGGAAGTCAAATTATTTCACTGAAAGAGAAGACATGTGTCGTCTCTTTTGTAATGGCGGCCAGAGTTTAGACCAGATTGCTTGCACGACATTTTCGCAACACAAGCCTTTTTTGTTCTTTCTTTTTTTAAATTTTATACAGTTTATCTAAAGGAGCTTCGCTCACAACAAAGGAAATAGTTCCAATTTTTTTTTTACTGCATTACAAAAAAAAGACATCTCCGCCAAGGAGGAATCGCCGTTTTGACGGTTTGATTTCTAGGAAACCAGAGCAAAGTGAGTGTTCCGATCCTTGAAAAGGCTGTCTTTCTGGTGATCTCGACGTGTTTCTCGCAAAAACTCATCCGTCAGGGTCCACCTTTAAACTTACCTGGGTAAAGAAAAGATTCTGTTTGCAATATTGGGGATTCCTCTGTGACATGCCTACAATAGGGCCTATCCTTACCTCCCAAAATTAAGAACATAAGGTCACTGGATAACAGACCCTCGTATGATGCCTTTCAGTGACATGGGTGTTCAATCATTGTGGTGCCAAGAGGCGACAGTGGCGATGAAAGGGTTAAAAACACACTGACCCACCACGATTAAGTCCCTTGGGTTGTTTTTTTATGGGTAGCTGTGACCCACATACAAACGCCCCCCACATGAAATTGAGGCTGCTCTTTAAAATGATTTTTCATTTTGAATTTGGGGGTATTTGTATGGGAGTCAAACCTGGGCCTGTATTCACGTTGAGATAGCACGAGACTTAGCATGATGCTAACTTAGAAGCTCTTCCAAAAGTCCTATTAAATCCTATAGGACATTGGAAGAGCTTCTAAGTTAGCATCATGCTAAGTCTCATGCTATCTCAACGTGAATACAGGCCCAGGTCAAAACAAGATTTCTTACCAGCTATAAGAGGGAGAACAAGTGAAACCCGTGATTTTGACACGTGATGTGGTGGGTCTTTAAAGCCTAATGACATACCTTAAAGGGCGTGTGCACACTATAAAAAACCCTCTTCCGTTCTAAAATACTCATCCCCATGTCCCATATGTGCCTTCCCATGTCGAGAGGACGTAAAATTCAAATTCACCACTAAAACACTCATCCGCAATCCTAAAAAAACAAGCAAAAAAAAACCTTGAAATAAGAAATATATAATATATAATACTAATAATAATTAACATTTATAGCGCCTAATCTTTTTTAAAAAAAGCTAAGTGCTTACAATAATAAATGAATAAACCAGCAAGCAATATAAATAAATAAACGACAAAAATATATTATACACACGCACGCACTAAACAGACAGACAGACAGACAGACAGACACACACACACACACACACACACACACACACACACACACACACACACACACACACACACACACACACACACACACACAATATGAAAGAGTATTCACATTACATGCGGAATCTTATTCGCATGTCCCATCCGCCTATTTCTTATATAAACTAGTGAAAAGGATTTCCGCATGTATGGAATTTGCTGATTGCAGATCTAAAGTGCATAAGGCCTTAACCTAGCTAGTACAAGTTATTATTATTATTATTTAGTAGTAGTAGTAGTAGTAGTAGTAGTAGTAGTAGTAGTAGTAGTAGTATTAGTAGTAGTAGTAGCAGCAAAGATGCAGATTAACACATTTTCCTTCCATTTACAAGTTAATATTATTATTATTATTAATTTGTTTTTATTATTATTATTATTTTATTATTTATTTATTTTTTAAAATTATTATTATTATTATTATTATTATTATAGTAGTAGTAGTAGTAGTAGTAGTTGTAGTAGTAGTAGTAGTATTTATTATTATTATTATTTATTAGTAGTAGTAGTAGTATTATGAGCAAACGTGCAGATTAACAACCCATCCCTCCATTTTATCGTGTTTTTCTGCTGTTTTTTTATAATTTATTTTATTCTTGCCTTCCTTCCTGACTGCAGATTGAGCACTTACAAACCTCCGTCGTTTTCCATATTCAACGCTAGTTTTCGTCCATTTAAAGGTGGACCCTGACGGATGAGTTTTTGCAAGAAACACGTCGAGATCACCAGAAAGACAGCCTTTTCAAGGATCGGAACACTCGCTTTGCTCTGGTTTCCTAGAAATTAAACCGTCAAAACGGCGATTCCTCCTTGGCGGAGATGCCGGAGAGAGTAGCCATTTTGGATGGGGTGGGTGGAGGTCACTCATTGTGGTTGAAGCGGTTGTTGTTTTTTGTAGTGCAGCAAAAAAACAAAAAAGGAGCTATTTCCTTTGTTGTGAACGAAACTCCTTTAGATAAACTGGATACAATTTAAAAAAATAAAAAATAAAAAGGCTTGTATTGCGAAAATTTCGTGCAAACGATTTGGTCTAAACGCAGGCGGCCATTAGAAAAGAGACGGCACACGCCTTCTCTTTGGGTGAAATCATTTGACTTCCAGCACCTCCGCCAAGCAGGAATCGCCGATTTGACGGTTTGATTTCTAGGAAACCAGAGCAAAGTGAGTGTTGCAATCTCTATAAAGGGTGATTTCCTGGTGATCTCGACGTGTTTCTTATAAAAACTCACCCGTCAGGGTGCCCCTTTAAACAATCAAAATGCATTCGCTAATAATAGAATACAAAGGCAAGACTGAAAAGAAGAGAAAAAACCCCAAAACACGCTAACACAAAAGACACTGAGGGGTTATTGAATCTACATCATTGAGAAATCAATCGTCATTTATCCAGAACATTTAACCCTTTCACCGCCAGACATTTTTCAGCCAAAAATGTCCATTAGATTTACCTGGGTAGAGAACAAAATCCATCTACAGTATCTGAGGATTCTTCTGTGACATATCTAAAATAAGGTCTATCCTTACTTCCCAAAACTAAGACAATAGGGTCTTTGGATAAAAGACCCCAATTTGATGCCTTTTAGTGACATAGGTGTTAAATCACTGTGGTGCTAAAATGCAACTCTGGCGGTGAAAAGGTTAAAAAAAACCCGACTCTTTGAATAACTTTGCATTCGTTTATCGTCGCCCAGAGCAGAGAGAGAGAGAACGTTCCCGAGAGCGCTTTGTCTCTGCAATGCTCCCCAAAACCTTCTAACAACCGTGCAACAGCAACTTCACTGTCGAGTACGCTATACTTGAAAAAATCGTGTGCATGTTTCACGTGCATGAATACACACGGCAGTTCTTCCGGTTTTAAGGTGAGAAGGCTTTTCATTTCTAGAACAGAAAGAAGTTTAGTTGGTGAGCTACAAAGCATTCGATCAAGAACTGAATAGACTGTTTTGTTTTGGGGTGGGGTTTTTTGGAGGGATTTGGACAAGAAAGTACGCCGTAAGTAAACTCTTTGTTGTGTCTTTTAATGCTCTTTTTGTTTGTTTGTTTGTTTGTTTATCATATCACTGATATCATATCAGATATACGGCATGTAGGCTTAGATAGCCTTTTGCCTGCTTTTTCAAGTCATTCGTGATTGGTTGTTTTTCCGTTGTTATTGTTTTGTTTTGTTTTTTAATTATTCCGGCGCAACAAAGCGCGGCACCGTATTGCTTCTTACATTTAAATAATAGTAAAGTTTGTCTGGAAGCTATAATCCTCCCAGTGTCTATATTTAACATGTTTTTAAAACTATTGAGTGTTCCTGCAGTGTTCTGGGTAATATTACTGGGTAAGGAATTCCAAGGATTGATAACTCTGTTAGTGAAAATATGTGCATGTCCTGGTAAATGGCTTGATAATCTTCAAGGGATGGCCTCTGGTAATGGAAGTATTAATTGTGAACAAATTGTTAGTAGTTTGACTGTCATAGTAGCCTACTGATGTAAAGTTTTAAACGTTTCTATCATGTTACCTCTTCGCCGGCGGTATTCTAAGCTTGGCATATTTAGTTTTAAGTCTCCCTTCGTAATTACAGTTTTTTTAATCCAATGATTTGTTTAGTATACCTTCTTTGAACATTTTCTATTAAGGTTATATGTTTCTATAGTTTTGGGCTCCAAACCGCATTACCATATTCTAAAATCGGTCTAACCAATGCTTTAAAAAGAGGAACCATTATTTCTTTGGATTTAAACTGAATGTGATATCATACCAGACATTTTATTAGCTTTTTTGTTTGTTTTAAAGTCCAAGATTCAAAGATCTTTTTGTGATTTTGATTAATGGATGGCATTGAACATTATTATTTATCGGCGTGCAACCAGACCAACAAAGAAACAAAAAAATCATAAAAATACTCATTCAAAGAGGGGACGTTACATAGGCCGCGAGGCCTACGGCTATGAAAGCCTGTCCCTATATACCTACCTACCTACCTTAATCTTCTCAAATGTGTATGTGTTTGCGCGCGCGTGTGTCAGTGTGCGTGCGTGTGCGTGTGCGTGCTCGCGCCCCGGTGTCGGTTAAAGGGACACCCTGACGGATGAGTTTGTGTATGAAACACGTCCAGATCACCAGAAAAACGCCCTTTAGAGCGATCGCAACTCACTTTGCTCTGGTTTCCCAGAAATCAAGCCGTCAAATCGGCGCTTCCTTTGGCGGGGGTGCCGAAAATAACTTTGGTGAAGGAAGTTAATTGTAGAGAGTTACTTTCCCTTACTTCACTGTACGTATCCTCTCTCCTAGCCTCACTATTTATATCTTTGTTTAACTGACCCAGCTTCTATCGAGGTATACTAGTTTGTTCTGTGTTGTGTGACTAGAAGACTGTGCCATTATTGAATTGTTGATTCGTTTGTGCACATATTCTCTCCACCACTGTTGTTGTGTACTGTGTGGGTGATGATCATATAAGCAGGCCTGGGTCATCCTTTTTGGAGGAGGAACCTGGATCTGTCCCAATGTGTCTGTTGCTTATGCTTTGCTAGGCGAATTGGCGCCGAAAATAACTTTTGGCGAAGGGAGTTAATTTTAGAGAGCTACTTTCCTTTAGGCTCTACCTCACTGTTGTTACATCCCTTTGCGTCTCCCTGAGAACAATACCAAAGAAAAATAATTATCAAAGAGCAATAACTCTGGAGCCGGAAACTCCAGGAAAACGCAAAGAACGCTAACTCTGGAGACCACGTTTCATTCTTTAAAGCGTTGATGAAACGTTTTGCTTATATCTGTTGCAGGTTTTAAGAACGGATTTTTTTAGAGAGCGATGAACAGCAAATTGGCAGAACTCCTCAGCAAAGGGCCCTCCTCCTTCCAGCCCGCTTTGAAAATGATCCAGCGAAAGCTGAACAAAACGTCGTCGTCATCCGCGGCGAGCGAGACCGACCACAGAGGCGGCACAGACTGCGCGTGTTTCCACAGAGTTTGCCGGCCCATCCGAGTGTCCTACAAAAACCAGGGCAGGATCGTCGACTTGTTCGAGCAGCAGCCCGGCTGCCACTGCACCGTGTGCCTCTACGTGAAGTCCTTACATGCCGGGATGAACAAAGTGGCGTGTCACTGTCCCCCAGTGTCTTCTGATGGCTCCAGTGAAAACTCTAAGCCCGCAAAACGGCTTGAAGTAAGGCTAGAGCAAAAGGGCAGACCGAACGAGGATGAAAATGCTCTCGGACATTATGCGGGACTGGTTGAAATTTTACCGGTTTTAATTAGAAACGGGATTGGTGAAGATTTGGAGATGGGGAGACACACGGTAAGCCGAGAAGGATCGGATGGGACCGACTCCGGTCAGCATCATTTGTTTCTAGGATCACGCAAGAACTCTTTCCCGTCCTTTCAGTGTGCTGAAGACGAATGTGCATCACAGGGTCAGTTTCAGTCCATTTCAGTAAGAAAGGGGACAAAAGGCAAGCAAAAAAGAAAGAAGCCTTATTCGCGAAAACCGACAACAAAGGATAGGACTACTTCAGACAGCAACTCGTTGGACAGTCTGGGTGAGAAATATCCATCTCCGCTTGATTCTGTGTTCGTTGACCCAAGGCGCTCAGAAAGCATCTCATTGTCAGACTCAGATTCTGGTGATGGTCACAGCTTTCCACTCTTCAAGTCCTCCCGATCAAGACGTGGACACGAAGCCAACCATTTCACTAAGTCATTTCCCAATTGCCCCAGCTCACCCTCCACGACTTCTGCCGATGTCGAATTCAGTGACCAAACCTCAGACTGCTGGTCCTCTAGTTACGGGTCTGGCAATCTTTCGGGACGTGACTCCAGTCCAGAATCATGTTCACAGGAGGCAGAGCAAACCTGCAGGAGGGACCCCAAACTGAGACTCCACCCCTGGCAGTTGGGGGACATTGTGTTGGGCCATGTGCCGGGCAACCCTTGGTTGCCCTGCATGGTCTGTGACGATGCAGAGGGCAGCTACCAGCAGGTGTACACGGAACGAGGTCGTGTGGTCGCCGAGTATCACGTGCGATACTTCGGCACAAGTCACAAAGGCTGGTTGAGGTCTACAAGTCTTCGGAAATATGAAGGCAAAGATCGCTTACAATCCTGGGCGTTCAATAAGATGAGGGAGGTGAAAACTAAAAGGGGCCCCGGGTATCAGAAAAAGATAGATTTGAACGAACTGAAGGTCCAGTTTGGACCGTACATCGACGTGTACCGTGACGATTCCTTGGAGCACTCTCAATGTCTCTTTGCTCTGTCGGAAGCTGAAAATGCCAGGAATATGTCGTGTCAACAACGTTTACAGAAATATGCTGCTCCCCTCGATAAAGTAGAAAAACCTCACTCCACAGCATGCGGGGAAATTATCCCGTGCTCGGCATTGGAACCACACTTCAGTCTCAGTCTACGGAGTCCTGGAAAGTTGCGTAGAGAGGCAAGCGAAGAGCAAGCGATGCAAACGTCTGATAAATCAGACACCGATGACATTGAGATGCTTCAGCAAGACTATGAATATCCTGTGCCTTCATCCTCTTTTAGGCGGTCATGTTTAAGAGAATCCCTGACCTCCAAGACCGATTTGATGAGGGCTAGTTGAAGCATGGGATGTGTGGAAAACCCATTTTCTGTAGGTTGAACAGCAAAAGACATGGTAACAGAGTTAATGAAAGATTGCTACAAGCATAAAATCATGCCGACTTTGCCCCTTTTCAATTTACAAAGAAAAGGATAGCAATATATTGTTCCAGGAGGAAGATATAGGCCGAACAATTACCCTTGAATGCGTAACACTTTATATAGCTTGTAGAGTGAATTGTAGATTTGCAAAGGAAGTTCGAAAAAGGACACAAACGCTTCCCTACTAAAGTAAAAATTGTATAAATCTTATGTAAGTAGGTATGTTTACATTGCAACCAAACGATAACACGAAACTAAATAAGAATGTGATTACAATGAGTTTTTTATGGGTCCATATAATTATTCATGAGGTTTGTTTGAAGTCTTAAAAATGTATTTTAGCCTGATTTGATTTTGCCAATGAAAACAATCTGAGCCGCTTACGAATATGGAGCATTTACCATCAGAAACACAGTTTATTCATGAGTACAGACTATACCACATTCGCTAATTTAATTGTAATTAAGGATATACCAAAGATAAAAAGGATCAACCAACTCATGCCGAGCATTTACAGTTTTAAACAACATGCTTTTCGATAGACTAATGATACCGCATTCACCTATTCACCCACATCAGATTTTTTTTTTTAAGCACGAAAGAAAAGAAAATCCTTCACGTAGAGGCTCAGATAGATGCATGCTTGGCGTGTGCCTGTTTTAAAAAAAGTTTTATTATAAATAATCACGCATGCATGCAAAATTTACTTTTTAAAAGAAACATTTTAGAATGTTCGGACATTATGATTCTTACACTGTTAGCATGCAGAACAGTCATTAAAAAAAACAACGCAAAAATATCTACTAGAAGTGGGGGCATGGATATAATTATATATAAATTAGATTTTAGCTTTATTTATCTCGTCGTGTCAATGCTTTTTAATCTATAATTAATTTTGTTGACGTGAAGACATTAACTTTGCAGGCCCAATAACATTTGGGTTTTTGGGGGAAAGATCAGGTGCATTTATTTTTACGCCATGCCTTGCCAAGTGTCGATATTATTATTTTGGTGATCTAAATATTGTGATATATTGATCTAGTTGTTGTTTTTTCTCATGAATTCTATTCATCTGGTTGGTGTTTTTTTCCGCTTCAATATCCAATAATCCCATAAACTCGCACGGAGCGCCCATTTCTTTTAAAACGTGGACCTATCATTTTATCGGTTTGATGATATTCATTAAATGGCTTTACTGGGTTTGAGTAAGTTAAATCATTATCAGTGTTGTTAATGCGTTGCCGCTCTCAATATGACCATGAATTCTAGTAATCTGGTTGTTGTTTTTTTGCTTCAATATCCAGTATTCCCATAAACTCGCATGGAGCACTGTTGTTAATGCGTTGCCGCTCTCAATATGACTATGAATTATATTAATCTGGTTGTTGTTTTTTTGCTTCAATATCCAATATTCCCATAAACTCGCATGGAGCACTGTTGTTAATGCGTTGACGCTCTCAATATGACTGAATTATATTAATCTAGATGTTTTCGCTTCAATATCCAATATTCCCATAAACTTGCACGGAGCGCCCATTTCTTTTAAAACGTGGACCTATCATTTTATCGGTTTGATGATATTCATGAAACGGTTTTACTGGGTTTGAGTAGGTTAAATCATTATCAGTGTTGTTAATGCGTTGCCGCTCTCAATATGACTATGAATTCTATTATTCTGGTTGTTGTTTATTTCGCTTCAATATCCAATATTCCCATAAACTCGCACGGAGCGCCCATTTCTTTTAAAACGTGGACCTATCATTTTATCGGTTTGATATTCATGAAACGGTTTTACTGGGTTTGAGTAATGCGTTGGTTAAATCATTTATTCAGTGTTGTTAATGCGTTGCCGCTCTCAATATGATTATATGAATTCTATTAATTCTATTCTGGTTGTTGTTTTTTTGCTTCAATATCCAATATTCCCATAAACTCGCACGGAGCGCCCATTTCTTTTAAAACGTGGACCTATCATTTTATCGGTTTGATATTCATGAAACGGTTTTACTGGGTTTGAGTAGGTTAAATCATTCTCAGTGTTGTTAATGCGTTGCCGCTCTCAATATGACTATGAATTCTATTAATCTAGTTGTTTTTGTGCTTCAATATCCAATATTCCCATAAACTGACATGGAGCATTTCTTTTAAAACGTGGACTTATCATTTTATGCTAACTCCCATAGACTCGCACGGAGCGCCCATCTTCTCAACATGGACCTATTAAATTTTATAGGTTTGATATTCATGAAATGGTTTTACTGGGTTTGAGTAGGTTAAATCATTATCAGTAAGTCTCAATATGACTATGAATTCTATTATTCTGGTTGTGAATACAGGCCAATATCTGTTATTCCCATAAACTCGCACGGAGCGCCCACAACGTGGACCTATCATTTTATCGGTTTGATATTCATGAAATGACTGGGTTTGAGTAGGACATTATCACTGTTAATGCATTGCCGTCAATATCATGAATTCTATTAAATGCTTCAATATCCAATATTCCCATAAACTGATGGAGCACTGTTGTTAATGCGTTGACGCTCTCAATATGACTGAATTATATTAATCTAGTTGTTTTCGCTTCAATATCCCCAATATTCCCATAAACTCGCACAGCCCATTTCTTTTAAAACGTGGACCTATCATTTTATCGGTTTGATGATATTCACGGTTGTACTGGGTTTGAGTGTTAAATCATCATGATTTGCCCAATATGATTATTTTCTTTAATCTGGTTGTTATTTTTTTCTCTGGCAGTCAAGCGCCCATTTCTTTTAAAAGTGGACGCATCGAGCGCGGCATGTTTGAGAGAGATATTATGTGCATTGTGACTATGTGTGTGGTTGTTGTGCTTCAATATCCAATGTGAGTGTTTGTCAAAACGTGGACCTATATTTTATCGGTGTGATATTGTGTGTGTGTGTGTGTTTGAGTGTTAAATGTGTGTGTTGTTAATGCGTTGCCGTGTGTATGTATGAATTCTATTAATCTGTTGTTTTTGTGCTTGTGTCCAATGTCCCATAAACTGTGGAGCACCCATTTCTTTTAAAACGTGTGTGTCGGTTTGATATTCATGAAACGGTTTTACTGGGTTTGTAGGTAAATCATTATCAGTGTTGTTGTGTGTTGTGCTCTGTGTGAATTCAGAAATGTGTGGGCCTGTATTGTGAGATAGCATGTGACTTGCATGATGCTAACTTCTCTGTGTGTGTCCTATGTGGAAGTGCTTCTAAGTTGCATCATGCTGTCTCATGCTATCTCAACGTGAATACAGGCCCAGGACCTGTGTGTCTTTACTGCCACCAACGTATTACGTACTGACCTGATGACATCACTGTGACGTCATCAGATGAGGAATAACCCTGTGTGTGCTTTTGCTCTAACACAGTCAAGAGAGTAATATCCCCAGACCATTTTGCCAGATTGGCTCTGTCAGTTGTCTGTGTGTGTGTGATTTGTGTTTGTGTAATTTTCTGTGGCAGTCAAGGGGTTGTGTGTGTGTGTGTGTGTGTGTGTGTGTGTGTGTGTGTGTGTGTGTGTGTGTGTGTGTGTGTGTGTGTGTGTGTGTGTGTGTGTGTGTGTGTGTGTGTGTGTGTGTGTGTGTGTGTGTGTGTGTGTGTGTGTGTGTGTGTGTGTGTGTGTGTGTGTGTGTGTGTGTGTGTGTGTGTGTGTGTGTGTGTGTGTGTGTGTGTGTGTGTGTGTGTGTGTGTCTGTGTGTGTGTGTGTGTGTGTGTGTGTGTGTGTGTGTGTGTGTGTGCGTGTGCGTGCGTGCGTGTGCGTGTGTGTGTGTGTGTGTGTGTGTGTGTGTGTGTGTGTGTGTGTGTGTGTGTGTGTCTGTGTGTGTGTGTGTGTGTGTGTGTGTGTGTGTGTGTGTGTGTGTGTGTGTGTGTGTGTGTGTGTGTGTGTGTACGCTGTTTGGGTTTTTGGGGTATGAGATACACAAAAATAATAACACAAATTGTAATTTCTATCACCTTTGGGACTGGGGAAAAACTGAAACGTGTGTTACAAAGAGAAATTAAACAACAAATCAACAACCTCAAACGATGGTGTCTGTGTTTGATGGAATTACTCCCCCCCCCCCCCTCTCTCTCTCTCTCTCTCTCTCTCTCTCTCTCTCTCTCTCTCTCTCTGTGTGTCTTGATTTTGGTCACATGTGTAAGTGTGTGTGCGCGTGTGTGTGTGTGTGTGTGTGTGTGTGTGTGTGTGTGTGTGTGTGTGTGTGTGTGTGTGTGTGTGTGTGTGTGTGTGAGTATGTGTGTCATGTGAAGGCTGTGTGTGTGTGTGTGTGCGTGCGTGCGCGCGCTCTCTCTCTCTCTCTCTCTCTCTGATCTCTCTCTCATCTCTCTATATCTCTATATCTATATCTCTGTCTATGATGTTGGTCACATGTGTGTGTGTATGTGTGTGTGTGTGTGTGTGTCATGTGAAGGGTGTGTGTGTGTGTGTGTGTGCGTGTGTGCGTGTGCGCGCGCGTGCGCTCTCTCTCTCTCTCTCTCAGTCTCTCTCTCTGTCTCTCTCTGTCTCTCTCTCTCTCTCTCGCGTGTGCCGCATATCTTCTTCTTCTTCTGCGTTCCCAGGCCATGATTATGGCCATACTGGGTAAGGTACATATGTGTCCAGGTCCGACACATTCTGATTTCGGAGGAGCTCAAAACTGAGGAGAAAATAAATATTTGGATGATTCTTTTGAAAAATGGGCAGGAGAATGGGCCAATACTTGAAGTCAGAAAGAAAAGGGGAAAAGAAAATGGAAAAGGCAAAAGGCAGAGTCAAAGAGAGTGCCAGATCAGAGGAAGTCAGTACACAGAACTTCCAGAAGGTGGGGGAAATAATTTTTTTACGACACCCCACGGGGAGGTGTCACATAGCATAAGATCTTGCTAGGAGTATAACAAAAAGTGTTCAACTGTCACTTAATATAATTCGTCCTGTCTATAAGAGGCTACGCCTAATTAGACGTTAAACCAACCTTGGCACCATCAACTGTTTAGTCACAAGATAACACTATCAGTTTAATATACTACTGATAGGTGTTAGTCACGGCTGAAGCCTAGGATGAGCGCTGGAATGCGCACTATCCCGATGACTCATGTTTTGCCTCAAGACATCGCTGTGTCACAGGAGCGCATGTCTACAGTTTGGTGAATAAGTGCACGGACCGCACAGACAAGGAGGAGCTATCTCCCTTTGGTGTCTACCCTCCTCGGGTTTTTGTCGTAGGGTTTTCCTTGGCATTCGTTTATAAATACCGTGTACATACACTACCGATTGAGGTGGGTGGCTTCACTGACACGTAGTCTATTTAAAGTAAAACTGTCACGTTTTCAACAAAGTCAACGAATTAAAATACTGGTTAAAAACGACGACGAAAATGGTGTTTTACGTCCTCTTGGTCTGAATCAGACACATATGGGACATTTGTAAATATAAATATGGTGGGAACAATACTGGAGGCAATGCCCGGAGGCAGTACGAAACCAGTAAAGTCCCGATTTTTTTATATTAATGCAGATAGGTGTAGCGGTAACCACTTCGAACTACTGGTTAAAAAGCTGATATTGACTTTTATTATCAACGTTTATGAGAGTAGAAATTAATTAAGGCAACATTTATTATTGAAAATATGGCAAATTATTTTATGTCTTCAGCAATGTACACGATGACAAATAATATACGAGTTTGCTTGGACAAAATGATTTTATGTTTTAACTAATTGTAAATACAAAACCTGGAAATCCATTCTAACGAATATGGCCAATAGGAATTGTTCAGAAATAATTAAGGGGAGTAATTTCATGGTGTGTGGGAGTGATCTTGCCTAATTCAATCGGTCAAACAGGGGAAGCTACTCTACCATCAGGTAGATCCCCAGCTCTCGCCTCGTGTGTTTGAGTAGACTTACATCAATTAGAACACTGTGCGTCATTCTAAATTTGATGTAATTTATATTTTTACGTCATTTTGCAAGTTTTGCAAGTTTGCGGATACTGGCCGCCCCTCATTTTTCTAAAAAAAAAATATTCAGTTTGTAAGTCGCTAACTCGCATCCTGCGGTTTCAAGCTTTGACGCCATGCTGCCATTGTTGCTATGGTTTTGACCGAGTAAGTCGAGGTAATTAACTCTAATTTTCACGAAGTGCTCTCCCCTGTTGTTTTTTCTCCGAAAATCGTCTATTCTCCTGCAGTCAACATTTTTTTGGGTTCAAAACCAGTATAGAAAGGTAGTCAATGCTGACTGTGCTTTGGGGCACACCCACCCACCCACCATTGACACTGCGTGCGCAACGTCGCATGCGCGTACGACTATTATCGTAATCTTGCCGGACGGGCTTTTGAACAGCGTGCTTCACATTTTTTGAACTGCTGCTTTTTGTTTGGTAAGTTAGTGCCCCATTTTGTTTTCTTGATTGTTTCTTTCAATGCTGTTGAATTATTCATCGAAGTTTTATTTACATTTAAGAATGCATCAAGAAAGGTAGTGGTTGTACACATTTTTGTTGACATGCACGCGACACACGGTGCAGACTTTCTTGATGCGGAAGCGAAAATGTCGTCTGCTACGGAAACTGAGATAAGAAAAGCGAAACAAAAAAAATGACGTTTTGTAGGGTCTAGCATGCGTGTAGATTGCAAATGAGAAATTATAATCATATTAACTTTGACCTGTAGCCCCATTCGAACATTTCCTTTTGACCCGACATTCTGTTATCTTTAGAACTTCACAAACTATTCGTTACTATTGC
The DNA here is from genome assembly GCA_017654935.2 of Phymorhynchus buccinoides. Lineage (NCBI taxonomy): Eukaryota > Metazoa > Mollusca > Gastropoda > Neogastropoda > Raphitomidae > Phymorhynchus > Phymorhynchus buccinoides. The sequence continues at coordinate 12,304,314 of CM065704.1, forward strand.
CTAGATTTGTATTGCTAATGTCATGAGTAATGTCACAATCATGTGCAGCACAGTGTAGCGTTTTGTTCATGTTGAAGTTCAATTGAATTATAACTTCACAACCTTGTACTAGTTGTAGGCCTTGTCGCGTGCAAATCTGTCGCTCATGCAAATCTGTCGCTCGCTACTATGAGAGTGTGTATTTGCGACATTCACAAATTTCACTTTTCCCGTACTTGAACCATTTACTAACCCTAACCCTAACCCTATCCCTAACCCACGGAAAAAGTGAAATTTGTGGTTCATGCTCAATGTCGCAAAATGCCGCAAATACAGACTCTCATAGGTAGCGAGCTACAGATTTGCACGAGCGACAGATTTGCACGTCACAGGCCTAAGCTGTATTGTTTTTATTTGCTTGAATTTTATTAGTAGTCTGGTAGAAGCAGTAGTAGTGGTTGCCTTGGCCTCGTGGCCTAAATTTATGAACATGGTATGCAGACGAGCAGTAGACCAGTGTACAGTGAGTGTACACACGCAGACACGCGCACACACGCACACGCACGCACACACACACACACACACACACACACACACACACACACACACACACACACAAATTCACAAAAAATCTTCAATGTGTATGCGGTGCTATTGATAATTGTACAACAACACACATTCTATATTATTGCCCTTATTTTGAATCGGCCCTTTCAGAATTCAGAAAAGATGAATCCAAATGTATATTCCAAGATGCTGTAGTGTATCTCTTTTGAATTTTGTACAAACTTTAATGTTAAGTCCATTTGGCTCGTTTCTATGATTGCTGTTGGGTTTTTGTTTATAGAATGTTTGCATTTTGATTTTATAATAGTTCAATTCTGGAGTTTTTATTTTATTTTATTATTATTATTATTATGTTTTTTTTAAAAACTGTTTTAACTAAGCATACATCCCCTAATGTTACTTATAAATATGCACTTTAAGCACACACAGATACACATGCACATACCCACGCGCACACACTCACACACACACTTTCATGCCTAATATCACTTCTAAGTGAAAAGACGTTAAATTAAAGAACAACAACAACACACACACACACACACACACACACACACACACACACACACACACACACACACACACACACACACACATACACACACACACACACACACACACACACACACACACACACATGCCTTCAAAAATCTACTTCAGTACTTGACAAAAATGAAAATGTTAGTGAAATGTTTTATGATTATGATGATTGAAATTGCAATCATTCATAGTTTGATTGTTTTTCGCATGCAAATGCAACCTAATCAAAGACAAATTCTGGATGGGACGTATTATAAGCCGCGAAGCTTAGGCAGAAGCCAGTCCCTCTACTACTACTACTACTACTTTTATGTACTAGTACTACACACACACACACACACACACACACACACACACACACACACACACACACACACACACACACACACACACACACCATCCCAAAATATTTCATGTCTTTACACATAATGTGGTAAGTGGTAGGCAATATAAAGGTATCCTTGGGAGAAGTATGCTGTAGGCCTAGTATACGTGGAGTAGCATTCCCCTAACATTTTTTTGGTGAGAACAGAGAAGCAGTGTTGAAATTATCTCCACAAACAACCTGTTGTGTAAACTACCTGTTACTGGGGACAGCTTCAACAATAGTAATCACAGCTATTGTGTTGGTAATGGTTATGATATATTAGGGTTATGAGAGGGAGAGAGAGAGAGAGAGAGATACAGAGAGAGAGACAGACAGACTGGCAAGCCAAACAGATAGACAGATAGACAGACAGACAGACAGAGTCCGTACACAAGGAAACATGTATTGTATGCAGAAAAAAAATCCAGAGAAAAACAGACATAGACATGATAGAGCAGGCAGACAAACATACAGACAGAAAGAGAGAAACAGACTTGACAGAAACAGGACGAAAGTTGGGGCCCGATCAGTGGGACCTGGCTGACTGGGTCATGTTCGATCTGGCTGCTGGGTCATTCTCTTGCTGGGGTGGCATCATATTGGGGGACGATCAGCGGGACCTGGCTGACTGGGTCATTCTCTTGCTGGGTGCGGCATCATGTTGGGGGACGATCAGCGGGACCTGGCTGGCTGGGTCATTCTCTTGCTGGGTGCGGCATCATGTTGGGGGACGATCAGCGGGACCTGGCTGACTGGGTCATTCTCTTGCTGGGTGCGGCATCATGTTGGGGGACGATCAGCGGGACCTGGCTGGCTGGGTCATTCTCTTGCTTGGCGCGGCATCATGTTGGGGACCGATCAGCGGGACCTGGCTGGCTGGGTCATTCTCTTGCTGGGTGCGGCATCATGTTGGGGGACGATCAGCGGGACCTGGCTGGCTGGGTCATTCTCTTGCTGGGTGCGGCATCATGTTGGGGGACGATCAGCGGGACCTGGCTGGCTGGGTCATTCTCTTGCTGGGTGCGGCATCATGTTGGGGGACGATCAGCGGGACCTGGCTGGCTGGGTCATTCTCTTGCTTGGGCGGCATCATGTTGGGGATGATCAGCGGGACCTGGCTGGCTGGGTCATTCTCTTGCTTGGTGCGGCATCATGTTGGGGACCGATCAGCGGGACCTGGCTGGCTGGGTCATTCTCTTGCTGGGTGCGGCATCATGTTGGGGGACGATCAGCGGGACCTGGCTGGCTGGGTCATTCTCTTGCTGGGTGCGGCATCATGTTGGGGGACGATCAGTGGGACCTGGCTGGCTGGGTCATTCTCTTGCTGGGTGCGGCATCATGTTGGGGGACGATCAGCGGGACCTGGCTGGCTGGGTCATTCTCTTGCTTGGTGCGGCATCATGTTGGGGGACCGATCAGTGGGACCTGGCTGGCTGGGTCATTCTCTTGCTGGGTGCGGCATCATGTTGGGGACCGATCAGCGGGACCTGGCTGGCTGGGTCATTCTCTTGCTTGGCTCGGCATCATGTTGGAGGACCGATCAGCGGGACCTGGCTGGCTGGGCCAAGCTTTCTATTTTCTTCTTTTTCTCCTGTCCACTTTCTTCTTCTTGATAGTTTATTTTCTCACGTATTCCTGTAGATCCTCCAAAAGTTTACAGCGACATAATAGTCCAAAGTGACTGTGGTTGTTAGAAATAGAAGGAACTTTTAGGAAGGAAGGAAGGAAAGTGTTCAAATACAAACATCACTCAGTGGTAGAGAGAAAGGTGGCAGAGTGGTTAAGACGTTCACCTGCCAAATGTAATGCGTGACTGCAACGTGAAGCGACACGGGTTCGAATCCCGGCCTCTCCCTTTCTTTCTAGTTCGACAGGAAAATGGAACTGAACGTCGAGTCCTTCGGATGGGGACTTAGTTAAAGCTAGTCTGACCCGTGCGCTTTACGCACGTAAAACTCCCACGGCAGTTGAAAGTTGGTTAAGAGCATGCAGGGAGAAATCCTGCTGCATGGTATGACCAAATTGATAGCTAGGTTTTCCACGTGTGCCCACACCCCCTCCTCACCCTGTGCCCCCAACAATTAAAAAAAAAAAAGCAATTGGGTAGGTGCTGCACTTGCGGCGATGTTCTCTCCGGGGGAGAGCAGCCCAAATTTGACAGAGATAAGTCTGTGTGACTAGAATACCAAATTTATGCCAGTGCTCCGACCAGCAAAACAACATTCATCATTGTTGTCTGTTCTGCCATACAAACTTGTGCCTGTTGCTAACTAGTACTAGTACGTAGTAAGTAAGCAACAATTCACAAGCCTGTCTTGTCTATGCGATAACAGCAAGAGCAATATTTCTGTTACAATAAGAAGCTTCAAAGTTACTCACAGGAGTTGTTCACATCACAGGATGCACATGCATGCTCCCATGAACTGAAGATGACAGATACAGTGATTCCTTGTTTGTATCCTGTTAGTGTTATGTGGCTGATAAAATGACTCGGGGTTTGGTGTCTGAAAGGGTTGTACTTGTAGTAGAGCATCCAGTTGGCTCTTCTGTGAACTGACAATTCTTTATGGTGTTTCACAACTTTAGACAGGTTATATAACTTATAAGTAATTATAAAAAGATATGTTGAGAACTTAAATTTAAATCCAATTTTAATGCATTGAGTTGGCTACTATGTACCAACTTGGAATGCGCACATACTGATCACAAAGCAAAGTTATGGAGCTTTGCATTCTTGCGCACTAAGACATTTGCATTACATTTACAGTTGCAGGAACAGATTTTAGTTTACACACACATGCACATATGCACAGACACACACACACACACACACACAATCACACACACACTGTCACTCATACACACACACACACACACACACACACACACACACACACACACACACACACACACACACACACAGTGACACACACACACACACACACACACACACACACACACACACACAGTGACACACATGCATACACACATACACCCAGACATACATGTATTCAGACACACACTCTCCCCCCCCCCCCCCCCTCTCTCTCTGAGTCTCTCTCCCCCCTCTCTATTTCTCTCCCCCCTCTCTATCTTTAACTCATCACCACTCATCTCTATCATGTTAATCCATTATATCACACTTGCTCTGACACACACACACACACACACACACACACACACACACACACACACACACACACATGCAGACTCTCTCTCTCTCTAGGCCCCCCCCCCCCCCCCCCCCTCTCTTTTCTCTAACCAGACCTTATCAAAAAGTTTACATAACTTGCATATTTGTCTGACATAATGAGTGACAGCAGAAAAATGACAACAAAGCATATTTGTTTGCCACATGTAATGAAACAACTCCAAAGTCTGTGTTATGAGTATGTATGACACTAGTGCTTATTTTTATTTGCAAATATTTGTAACATGATAAAGTAGACGTACAGAAAGAAAAACGGAATGTAAAGATTGTATACCCACGTTTCTCCTTTCCCCCCATTAAACACATTGCTTTAAAAAAAACTTTCTTTAGCAGTAAATACTATGCAAACTTTAAAAAAGGGTGTCATCAGAAACAGAAGTACAAAGAGAAGGTGGGGGAAGGAAGATTGCATATTTATTGGGCGAGGAGGGAGTAGGGGAAGGTCAACAGGAGATTAGGGAGTGCCAGAGGGGGAGTAGGAATTATGGACAACTAGTAACGGTAACGCCAAGTACTGGTAACGCTGAGTACAGCAAATTTGAAGCGATTCGGTTAAGAAACGGCGGAGTTATAAGGCCCCGTTTCCCGTTGGCGCTGCTCTGAGAGTGACGCGCTCTCCTGATTTTCTTCAAATTTGCTGCCAGGCTTTGCCCCGGCCACAGCAAGCCTGACAGCAAATTTGACGCGAATCGGTCGAAAAACGGCGGAGTTATAAGGCCCGTTTTGCATCATGCTGCTGTTATGCGCCTAAGTAATCGATTCGCTTCCGGTTTGGCACATCGATAGGCAATCCGTCCAGAAATACTGGAGATACGGGCGCCGAGAGGCCGGTGGATACGTGTTTCGCGCATTTGCCAAACCGCGCAAATGACACGGCCGCCTCGGTTGCTGTAGCCATCGCCCCAATTTAGGGCTCACAGCAAATTTGAAGCAATTCGGTCGAAAAACGGCGGAGTTGTAAGGCCCGTTTTGTGTTTCAGACAGACAGACACACACACACACAGACACACACACGGACACTTGGCTTTTTATTATATGATTTTGCCCATCTCAATAAAAAAAAAAGGGGTGACAAATCTTTGCCGAGTGGAAGAATATATATTATATCTTTCCCTTGATTTTTTCTCGATGAATGGTGAATTTCATAGAAGCTGAATGGTTCTTGTAAAAAATAAAAATAAACAGTTAACTGTCTGCCACCCCTTCCATTCAGATCATATCATTCATTGGCACACGGTGAAGATTTCTGTACAGAGTGAAGGGTAGACATAAACTGCTCAAGATTGTACACAAGTTCTGCTCAGTTAGCCCAAAGACTGTACAGGGGAAGATAAACATCCGGTCTCTTTTCCCTATATGAGTAGTGAGGACAGAAACACTGGTTATGTCCCTTTGAAACGTGACACATTTTACACATTGATAGGCCAGTTGAATTCTCCGTTCAAGTTCCAGTCCGAGTTTTTGGATAGCGTCCACTGTGAATAGTGTACACGTCCGCACTAACGATAACTCTTATCATCCCGGTTCGCCGAGCTTTTAAGTAATCCATCTTACCCTTTTAGAATATCTTTGGTTAGCCTAAGAGAGAAACAGACAAAGAGAGACACAGAGACAGACAGGGAACACAGAGCGTAAATATAACAGGGAAATGTCTGAATGGGGGGCAAGTGTCCGGGGGGCAAAAGTACCGGGGGGGGGGGGGGGGGCAAATGGATCTGGGGGCAAGTGTCCGTGGGTAAATGGTGGGGGGGGGGGGGGGGGGGGGGGGGGGGAAGTGTCGGGGGGGGGGGGCTGATAGTGATACCCACAAAACAAACTTAAAGTGACTGTGACTTCATTGTTTGTAAGTCGCCTTTTGTAAGATTGTTAATCAAATGGACCGGGGGGGCAAGGGTCCAGGGGGTAAATGGGTCATGGGGGCAAATGTCCAGGGGGGGGGGGGGGGGGGGGGGGGGGGGAGTGGCCTGATACCCACAAAACAATCATAGTGTGATTGTGACTTCAGTTTTTTTGCAAGTCGCCTTAAATTGTAAGAAGATTGTTAATCTATTCTTTTGCAAGCCAATGATGGCTAATTATTTTATTGAAAATATTGTACAAGTTTCAGTTTACAAATAATCCCAAACCGGCATACACTTCCCTTGATGCTCACACAGTATAAAACCATCCACTATCCATAAGGAAACAAGGAATTTCTTGTTCATGTCAAGAGGTGTGATCGACTTGACAAACAGTCAGACTTTAGTGTCAACATGACTCAACAGTCACACAAGACGCCTATTCTAATTTCTATACATGTAGAGAGGTAGGGTTAAACTACAGGTCAATATCCACAGTCACTGTGACAATCCCAAAACCAAATGGAACAGTTCAGTCCCTTTGCTAAAATCTCAATCAGTCAGTAATACTAAATTGGAAAGGTATTCAGGTAAAGGTAAAGATGTGCCACCCCCCCTGCATTTCTCGGTTAATTCTATTTTTCCGTTTTTGCCTTTCTTACCATACATAAAGCTGTATTTTAGGAACATTTTTAGCTAATAACCTTTTTGGAATACTAACCCTATCCCTAACCCTAGCCCTAAACCTAACCCTACCCCCCACTATGTACTGCAGTACACCGCGATTTGTCACAGTTGTGGTTCGTTGCGTTTTCCCGTCTTATAGGGTGGGGGGTAGGGTTAGGCTTACGGCTAGGGTTTAGGGCTAGGGTTAGTATTCCAAAAAGGTTATTAGCTAAAAATGTTCCTAAAATACAGCTTTATGTATGGTAAGAAAGGCAATAACGGAAAAATACAATTAACCGAGATATGTAGGGGTGGTGGCACATCTTGACCTTTACCGGTATTCAATTATCACTGCTTTAACCCTTTCGACTCCAGCCATTGTTCAGCAACAAAAATCCATTAAACTTACCTGGGTAGAGAAAAAAAAATCATCTGCCATAATTGGGGATTCCTCTATGACATGTATAGCGTAAGGCTTTATAATCCTTCCTTACCTCCCAAAGTTAAGAAAACGGGGTCTTTGGATAACAGACCCTGGTTTGAGGCCTTTTCGTGACATGGGCGTTAAATCATTGTGGTGCTAAAATGCGACATTGGCTGTGAAAGGGTTAAAACCACATGGGGGTGGGGGGGGCACACTTTCGAAGACTTACCATTTTTTTACGGACTACAGGGCGCACCTGATTATAAGGCGCACCCCCCAAATTTTTGCACAAAATGCAGAATTTGTTTTATACTTTCTTACTATAGTACAGTGGAACCTCCATTATAAGACCTCCAAAAATCATCCAAAATGAGGTCTTATAAGGAAGGGGTCTTATAAGGGAGGTCATTTTAATACTTACAAAGAAGGGCAATGTCTCAGAGAAGTAGGTCTTATGTGGGAGGGAGTCTTATAATGGGAGGTCTTATAAGGGAGGTTCCACTGTATCAGTCATGTTTATAAGGCACAGGGGTCTCAGTCTAGTATCGCCTTATAATAGTCCGTAAAATACGGTATGTTATCGCACACAGATCTATATGTGTGCACCTACATTCAAATACATGCTTGGTAACTGAACTCCACACAGGTGCTCATGTGTACCACACACGTGCATGTTAACACGCACGCAAAATGGCACAATTATCATGCTCTGACCCTTCTGCATTCATGTTATTCTTCTAAGACTACTACCGTGGAACCTCCCTTATAAGACCTCCCATTATAAGACTCCCTCCCACAATAAGACCTACTTTTCTGAGACATTGCCCTTCTTTGCAAGTATTAAAATTACCTCCCTTATAAGACCCCTCCCTTAGAAGACCTCATTTTGGATGATTTTTGAAGGTCTTATAAGGGAGGTTCTACTGTACTGTGCTGGCTGAAGAGTTTATAAGTGTTTATCTAAGGTTTAATAACACGAGGAGGTAGGCAAGGAGGGGCTAGGCGGGAGAAATTTATAAAGGAGGGCCGAGAGGGGAGACTAAAGAATGCGTTCATGCGCGTATGCATGCAACTTGTGTGTGTAGGTGTAAGGGCATGTGACATCAGTGATCGCGCTAGGAATTTAAAAAACCAGTCCCACCAGCGACATTTATTAATGCCCCCCAACAACTGGTGTCAAAACCTGAGTCCCAGGGAAACCAAACCCAGTGAAAACCACAATATTAAAGCTTCTGTTAGACAATTTATCAGTCCTAGCAAATATGTGTCAGTCCCTGGTGTCAATTTGTTTTCAGTATTTTGGTTTTGCTATCAGTATTTTACTGATAGTTACCTGTAAGCGCGATCTCTGGACATACACATGTGTGTGTGTGTGTGTGCATAGTGATAGTGCATGTGTGAAAGTGGTCACTCTCAACAATTATGATCAAAACCAAGATAAGCAAAGTTACTAAGATCTATATGTATCAGTTGTCTGTGCATGTGTGTATTATTGTGCAAGCGTTTGTAATGCAAGTCATCCATATAATTATACATGTAGTATCGTGTATGCGCTCTAAGCAATCACCAATCCAATTTCTGTTTTAATTAACTAAAAATGTATCAAAACGTTGACCCTGAACTTAACAGGCGAATCGCGGAAAATCCGCGAAACAGTTTGAAACAAAATTATTTTTAAAAAATGCATTGAAATGGCATGAAAAAGTGAACATTTCACTCTCATTTATTGAATTTTATTGAATTTTCTTTGGCCCCCAGTGTTGGACCCCCGGCCATTTTCCTTGAAAACCACTTTGCCCCTACTACCATGCCTGACTTAAAACAAAGGTACCAGGGACGGTACAAAAAACCACAAATGTCGAGATAGCATGAGACTTAGCATGATGCTAACTTAGAGCTCTTTCCAAATGTCCTTAGGATTTAAAAGTAGGACTTTTGGAAGAGCTTCAAAGTTCCCATCATGCTAAGTCTCATGCTATCTCGACATGAATACCGTCCCAGGTCACAAAAAGACAAAGAAACAGACAAAAAGGCCTCAACAAAACAACAACAACAACAACAACAACAAAGCTAGGCACAAAGAGACATAACAAATTCTTTTAAAACCCAAAGGTTGGGAAACTTGTAGTACAGTCAGGAACCTCCCTTATATTATAAGACATCCCATTATAATATAAGACTCCCTCCCAATTAAGACCTCCTTCTCAGAGACAATTTGGCAAAGACCTTACCTCCCTTATAAGACCTAATTTTGGATTATTTTTTAAGGTCTTATAAGGGAGGAGGGCTCTTATAAGGGAGGTACTTCCACTGTACCCGGGTGGCAAATGTTAAGAATAGCTCCCTCTTAGTAATAATAATATAATAATAACTAACATTTTTAGAGCGCCCTTTCTCTCTTGAGCTCACAGCGCTTCACAATTATTTAAATAAATACATAGATAATAAGCTACTACAATATTAACTATCAAAAACATAGCACATAGCCACAACACGCACGCACACACTAGCACACACCCACCCCAACACCCCACCCCCTTCTTTCTTCCCCTTTCATTCATTTCAGACGGTTTCAGGTTAGGGTTAGGAATAGGGTTTGGGTTAGCGATAGGTTTAGGGTCAGCTTAGTCTTCAACTCTTT
>CM065704.1:12319546-12332046 GCA_017654935.2 Phymorhynchus buccinoides
GAGGGTCTCTTCACCCCCAGGGTGAACTTATAGAGGGTGAAAAATCAAAACAAAATAAGCATAAAGACATGTGGGTACTGTCAAAAAAATGTAAAGTATTGTATGCACAGGCAGTATGAAGCATTACATGCCTGGCATTTCCGACACACAAATGTTACCAACACAGTCACACACAGCCACACTCACACACATCATTCAACTTCAAGAATCAAGAACTTTAATCCTTTGCCCTCTTTTGAGGCATTGAGGATGAAACAACAAAATTATAAAATTTCAAGCAAGGCATGACAATTTATGTTGAACATTCAATAGCACACACACACACACACACACACACACACACACACACACAAACACTTTAATTCTCTCTCTCTCTCTCTCTCTGTCTTTCGCGGGAATTTTGTGTCAAAGGTCATTGAACTTGTAACCGCAGTACAAGCGCTCCCCAGATTAATAGTGCGTCTCAAACCCTCGAGTAGTAATTATAGTGCATCGTGATTCACCCCCAGTACGAAGTTTTAATGCGTCTGTCACGCACATTTGACGCTCAGACGCACAGAATGGGGAGCCCTGAGCTGTAAGAGGGAAAACACGTGAAAATCGTGATTTTGACACGTGATGTGGTGGGTCTTTAAAATTACCTCCCTTATTATGCAACTCCCTCCCATTTAAGACCTCATTTTGGATGGTTTTTGAAGGTCTTATAAGGGAGGTTCCACACTGTTGAAGAACATGTGAGTGTGTATAAATATATGCACCTGATTACATATTGGCCTTTACATTTGGTGCGATGCTTTTTGAAAGAATGTCTGTTATTTGTGAAGAGTCTTTGTGCTTCATTTGAATTGCGGGGTTTGCTTGCTGGCGTAAATGCATGCACAGGGATGCAATTAAAGGCACTTTCACCTGCGCAAACATGCATAATATTAATACAGTGGACCCTCTCTTATAAGACCTTCGAAAAATCATCCCAAAATGAGGTATAATATACGGGAGGGGTCTTACAAGGGAGGTAATTTTAATCGTTTCGCCGCCAGCCATTTTTCAGCAAACAATTTCCATTAAACTTACCTGGGTAGAGAAAAAAATCTGTCTGTAATATTGGGGATTCTTCTGTGACATATTTAAAGTAAGGCCTATCCTTACCTCCCAAAATTAATAGAATAGGGTCTTTGGATAACAGACCCTGATTTGATGCCTTTTAGTGACATGGGTGTTAAATCATTGTGGTGCAAAAATGTGATGTTGGCGGTGAAAGGGTTAATCGTTTCAAAGAAGGGCAATGTCTCTGAGAAGTAGGTCTTATATATGGGAGGGAGTCTTATAATGGGAGGTCTTATATTTTTATAAGGGAGGTTCCACTGTATGTACCCATGCTTGCAAAGGATGTGTAACGGAAACACACATTTGCAAAACATTTTTAGACAAAAAGACGCCATGTGGTGTAGAGTGGCACAGTGGTATATCGCGTTCGCTTCGTGTCAAGTAAGCCCGAGTTCGAACCTGGGTACAGGGGATTTTTTCCTCTCATTCTGCACTAGGCCTTAACGGTCTGAACGTGGAGTCTTTCGGATGAGACGATAAACCGAGGTCCCGTGTGCCCATGCACTTAGCATACGTTAAACCCAGTGGCAACGAAAAAGTTGTCATTTGGTCAAAATTTTACCACCACCCCTCATCAGTGACAAAAATCGCATGCAAAAAAACAAAACAAAAAAAATTTGGATGGCGCGCCTCTGGCTGCGACGCGCTCTCCAGGTGGGAGCAACCCGAATTTCACAGAGACGCCTCTGTGACTATAAAGTACCTAATACCTAATACCATTTTTCTTATAAGGGAGGGGTCTTATAAGGGAGGGGTCTTATAAGGGAGGGGTCTTAACAGGGAGGGGTCTTATAAGGGAGGTTAATACTTAAAAGAAGCGCAATGTCTCAGAGAAGTAGGTCTTATATGGGAGGGAGTCTTATAATGGGAGGTCTTATAAGGGAGGTTCCACTGTATATAATTTGTATGCAAGTAGTAGGCTAGCCTTTGATAAACAAGAGTAAGTTTGCAGAAACCAGTGGTGTGTGTAGGTAACTAGAGCATTCATTCTTTCATTCATCTATTCTGTTAGTGGCGTACTGTGCCCACAGACAGCGAGGGCCTACGGAGCATTCGAAAAACGCGACTTTTCGAAAATCGCGATACGAAATGCACGAACTACAAGATGCCGAAAAGAGCGAAAAAGTAATGACAAAAAGAGCGAATTTCAGAGTCGCATAAAACTCAGAAAGTTAAGGTTAGGGTTAGGGATAGTAAGAAAGTAACAGACGTTTTTTCTTGTAAGGTACTTCTTGCCCCATCCCAATCCTCAACAACCCTCTCGCTTTCTGTCAGTGACATTCGCTCTTTCTGCCAGTGACATTCACTCTTTCTGTCAGTGACATTCACTTTTTCTGTCGGTGACATTCGCTCTTTCTGTCGGTGACATTCGCTCTTTTCGTACGGTCGCGCAAATGGGAATATTCAGAGAGTCGCACTTTTTGCATGCTGCCAGGGCCTAGACACACACCTCCATGATCTTTCTACACTACATACGATTCCCTGTCAATACGATGCGATTGTGACGATACGAGTCTTGCATGATTCTCGTGAAATACTTCTGTCCAAAAAAAAAATTCTTCTTCTTCTTCGCCTTTAAGGCAGCCAACTTCATCACGTTGAAGATTCTGCTGCACTTTAGGGGGTAGTACTAAAGAAGGAAAGAAAATAAGTTCAGCAAAGATAGGGTAGATAGTGAACTGATGAGATATTATGGGGGAAAGACAGAGCCAAGATAGTCAGGAATAATTTAAGTATTTTTGATACTCCATTTGCTATATGTAGGGGAAGGATAATAATTTTATGAGATAGATTTATAACTTTCAGTCAAACTTGGGGGGGGGGGGGGGGGGGGGGAGACGTGTGAGGGAAAGACGAGTTAAAAGTCATACACGCGGAATGCTCAAGTAGACCCAGTAGGTGAATTTCGCGTGAATCATGACTCACATGTTCGTCACAATCGCAGGGAACCGTATGTGGTGTAGCGGGCCCTTGAGTTCGCCAAGCGGAGCCATTTTAAAAGCATAGCGAGTGCTTTTTATTATTGTGCCTGGTTGCATTTTGTGTGTGTATGTGTGTCAGAGAGAAAAAAAAATATGGTGAGCTGTGAGAAAGTGTTAATACATATACAGTAGAATCTCCCTTTTAAAGACCCACCACGTCACATGTCGAAATCATGGTTTTCATGTGCTTTCCCTCTTATAGCTGGTAAGAAATCTTAAGAAATCTTTTAAGAGGGAATGTGACGTGGGGGGTCTTTAAGACCTTGAAAAATCATCCAAAATAAGGTCTTAAATGGGAGCGAGTTGTTTATAAGGGAGGTAATTTTAATACTTACAAAGAAGGGCAATGTCTCGGAGGAGTAGGTCTTAAGTGGGAGGGAGTCTTATAAGGGAGGGTGGGGGGGGGGGGGGTCTTATAAGGGAGGTTCCACTGTAGATTCATAGATGTACAGTGTGGGTATTCCATATTTATTGCCTTTTAACCCTTTCACCGCCAGCCATATTTCAGCCCAAAATTTCCATTCAATTTACCTGGATAGAGAACAAAATCCATCTGCAGTATTGGGGATTATTCCATGATAAATATAATATAAGGTCTATCCTTTCTTCCCCAAACTAAGACAACAGGGTCTTTGGATAACAGGCCCCAATTTGATGCCTTTTAGTGACATAGGTGTTAAATCACTGTGGTGCTAAAATGCGACTTTGGCGGTGAAAGGGTTAAATCAAAACTTCTTTAGTAAAGGAGTTTTGGTTTACCGTATTTTGCAGACTAAAAGGCGATACTTTTTTTTCCCTAGACTGAGACCCCTGCGCCTTATAATGTGGCTGATGATATAGTAAAATAAACATTATAACAACAATAACAAAATCTGAATTTTGTGTAAACAATTTTTGGGGGTGCGCCTTATACTAGTCCGTGAAATAGGGTAACTGTTTTCTCTTTCAATCTCTGTTTTAACCCCTTCACTGCCAGCCATGTGCTACCGGGGTGTTTGATCATCATAATCATAATAATAATAGTACATAAATTTATGTAGCACTTTACCTCAAATGAGTCTAAAGCACTTTACAGTCAAATATTCATCAACAAGTAAACAACAAAAATAGTGTTTAAGAATGACACAAACAAGCAACAACGCATACTATATATATACAAAGCAACTCACACACACACACACACAATTATACACATACACACACACACACACGCATTCGCATTTATTGACACCGACTCATTATTCATCTTTCATTCAGTAAGCCGATAGCAACTGAGTAAATGCACGGACTGACCACATACACCAACACACATACACAAACGTTAGAGGATACACATACAAGTACACTCACACACAACGTACGCACGCAGACAGACACACACACACACATACACGCAGATCATGTCAATGATGATGTCATAACTTTTGACGTCATAGTCTGGAAAGATGTAGACCATTTCTCCCATCAATTCAGTCTAACAGGTCTCTTTTAAATTCAGGTATGGTATACCTCCGCGAATCCGCGAAACTGTTTGAAACAAAATTATTTAAAAATGCATTGAAATGACATGAAAAAGTTAAAATTTCACTCTCATTTATTGAATTTTGTGTGTGTGTGTGTGTGTGAGTGTGTGTGTGTGTGTGTGTGTGTGTGTGTGTGTGTGTGTGTGTGTGTGTGTGTGTGTGTGTGTGTGTGTGATTTTCACTTATGTCTCTCTCTCTCTGTCTCACTCTCTGTGCTCTCTCTCTCTCTCTCTCTCTCTCTCTCTCTCTCTCTCTCTCTCTCTCTCTCTCTCTCTCTCTCTCTCTCTCTCTCTTATGCATGAGAGGGGGGGTGGGGGTTGCTGCATACCCACTCCACCCCAACCCACCACATCACATTTTGTTTCCCCTTTTTAAATGTATGTGTGACCTTCATAATGACGCTTAGGTATTATTAGGTATTAGGTACCTTATAGTCACAGAGGCAGGGCTCACAGCAAATTTGAAGCGATTCGGTTGAAAAACGGCGGAGTTATAAGGCCCGTTTTGTGTTTCACACACACACACAGACACACACTTGCCTTTTTATTATATGATGCCAGTACAACATGATCATTTAAAGATCTGAAACTTTTAACATGGGATTTGAATCTATTCAGTGTCAAACCCAGTTTTGATAGCTGCAATGAAGCTACCAAGAAAAAAGAATAGGCTGAAAATGTGGCTGGAAACTGATTCCATAACACTGATAAACATGCAATTGGAATAATCCACATACAAGCCGCATCAGTATATAAGCCGCATGGACCAAAGTTAAAATTAAGGAAAAAAGTAGCGGTTTATAGTCCGCATTTTACGGTACACACATACATGTCTACATTTGCGTTCATAAGAAAATTGACCAATTAACACCCAATGCTATATATATGCATGTATATGATTACACAGAGACGAAAGAAGCTGATTGGACACTGTAGAGAGAGACAACGATGTCGGTGAAGGCGCCCCCTGGGTTTCAGCCCGACGACGCAGAGCAACGGAGGGTGAGCGCGCCGCCGGCCGTACGCTCACGCTTCCGCAAAGGAGACCTGTACCGCAGCGTGCTGGAGTTCCAGAGTGTGGACGACCACGCTATACAGGTAATGTACTCTCTCTATCGTAGGAAGAACCAACAAAATTTAAACAAACAAAAAAACAAAACAAAATCTTTATAAAATACTTCTGTAAGGTGTTTAAATAACATTTCAATTGAAACTATTATGAAATATCAAGAAATCAATTAAAAAAACAAACAAGTTAAGCAACACGAAACTGACGTTTTGGGTAACATTTTTAGAAAACGCGTCACTCCGTGGGCATGAGAAAACCAAAGACAATAATTCATTTATAATTATGGAACAATGTGTACTTTAATGTCCTCTTTGCATTCAACAACTTTCAGTTTGATCAAGCTGTCCATCCATAAATTTGTTTTTAATTTTTTACTCCAATTTAATTGTTAAAATGTCTCACTTTAAGTTTAACCTATAATTAAGTATAAACACGTTTCTTTCTTGGGGGCTCCACTGGATGGTCAGCATCTGCAGTAGAGACATCAGGGGTATATGAAATATTAAACTGAACATTTATATTTCACATATATATTAAAAACACCTCCACATGAAGTGGAATACTGATCTAGCCTTGATCAAGGGAGACAACTACACATAACCATCAACACAGAACTGGCACCTGTATGAAGAAAAACAAGGCATGTACATTAAACAATGGAATCTGTTGTATTGAATAACTATGACAATAATGATAAAGAAAAATACTAATGGGTTTATCTAAGGTTGTGTAAACCATTAACAATAATGAAAGAAAGATTGCTTTATTCTCCAACAATAAACGTTGAGTCATCAGTTTAAAAAAAAAATCCTACTGTCTGTAAAAGGTAACAAGAATAAGATTTTCAGACTGATTGTCCCAGATCCAACGTATGTGCTATACCTTAAAAGGCTTACGTCATGATTATAAATAAAAATTCTCCTGATTAGAGTAATTTTAAATGAGACTTTGCCACTTGTTCGACTTAGTAGCAATAGTACATTATTAACAATAACAAAATAAAAAATGTAAAATACTACACGTCATGACAGACACAGGGCTCCCAATCATCCCGCAAAACAAGGGGTCCCAGGGACTCCTTCACTTAGTGACTGTATAGAGGGTCCAAGAGGCGGGATAGAGGGTCCCACTCCCAGTGGCATTACGAATGCCTAAAAATAATTTTTCTAGTGCATCCCTGGGACCCCCTGCACATTCTTTTAGAGGGTCCTGTAGAATTTTAGTGCTTCATACAATCATAGACCCCAAAATAGGGGTCCCTGGGAGCCCTGAGACAGGAGTGCTAAAACTGAAACTGTGATTCATCATATCAGTCATCAGAACAAAGAACAAAAGCCCGCAGAAAGTAGGTGCCAAGGAGAGCAGGGCCAGGGGTGGCCAATGGCAATGAAACGTCTCCTTTGACTCCCCTATGTTGGGGCTACATAACGTTTTGGGGGGTTTGTTCACACAAGGAGGAATTTAGGAAACACGTGGCGAGTTGGTGATCAACTCCACCAGCCAACCACCCAACAAGATCAACACGCTCCCTGCATGCTCAGTCTGCTTGGCGCGGCATCATGTTAGGGACCGATTAGCGGGACCTGGCTGGCTGGGCCAAGCTTTCTATATTTCTTCTTTTTCTCCTATCCACTTCCTTCTTCTTGATAGTTTGTTGTCTTACGCATTCCCGTAGATCCTCCCAAATACAGCGACATAATAGTCTGCGGAAAAGAAAGAAAGGCTCAAAGCCTGAGAGTGAGAAGAAACTGAAAAGTTAGGCCTTAGAGTTAGACAGAAGAGGGACAGATAGACTCATAAAGAAATAAAGGCTTAATGCTTGTAGTTTTTTAGTTGTACTGGGTTAAGAACTTAAGACCATTAAACCCCCAGTTCACCTGGAAAGGAACAGGCCCCACTTCCAGCAACAAGCAATTATAAATTAATTTAAGCAGAAGAGTCTCTCTCCAGGAGAAAGGGAACAAAAAAAAACAACTCTGGAACTGCTCAGCTGCGAGTGACCTCTTCGTGACGAGAGCTCTCAGTCTCACAGACTCTGAGCTGTCAATAAAAGCTATAAAAAATGACTGAAATATCATCTGCTTATAATTATGTCCAGCTACATTATTACAAAGGCTAGAGATTAAATCAAACTATATCAACAACAAACATTGTCCATGTCCTGAATGATCGAGACAAAAACTGCTGACTTGCTGATCGAGGCAATGGCTCCACACCACAGGCACAAATCAGCAAAAACCGCTTTACCAAAATCCACCAAAATCGTTTTTTAGACATGCCCTGCTCACATTTCTCTTCTTTTTTTTACAGGATTTTCTTAAGCAATGTCTAAACTACCAGAAATATATTATCACGACCGGGTGAGTCGTGCCGTAGTAGGAAATAGCGATACAAAGACGTGTATTTATCAACTTTTCAACTCCTTCCCGCGATCTCAGCAGACTCTAATGTTGATTCACCGAAGCTTTCATGTCTTCTCAAATTTTATTGGTTGAGTTTTCAGCTCTTTGACCAATAGAAAAGCTGTTATCTGAGCCAGAAATAACCCATCAGAACACGTTTTCACAAAACCGGATTTGGGGATAACTCTTGGCAAAAACACGTTCGATAACTCTTGCAGTTGGGCCTTGCTATCTATCGCACACGCAATGGAACTAGGATGGGGCATGTGCCTACAGAAAAGACCATTAACCCTTTCACTGCCAATGTCGCATTTTAGCACCACAATGGTTTAACACCCATGTCACTAAAAGGCATCAAATCAAGACTTGTTATCGAAAGACCCCATTTGTTTAATTTTGGGAGGTAAGGAGAGGAATTTGCAATGCATGTATTGCAGGTATTTTGTTTTCTCTACCCAGTTAAGTTTAATGGTACTTTTTGACTGAAAAATGACTGGCGGTGAAAGGGTTAAGCCACCCAGTTATTAACCCTTTCACTGCCAGCCATTTTTTTTTTAATGACCCTGTCACATTCCTTCTTATGCTAGGAAGATTTCTTTAAATTCCTCACTAGCTATGGCTAGCTATGGCCCCCCCCCCCCCCCCCCCCCCCACCTGCGTGCGCATCTCGACCCTTCCAACAGAAGTGTCGCCATCTTAGTCCTTATTTGTGTGTAAACAGCATCGATCTGGCATTTTTCAAACAAAGTTACTGACTAAGATGGCGGTCTCCCATAATATTTCACGCTCCTTGTGGCCGGAAATATGACGACACGTGGGTACAACTACAAGCCATAAGAGGAAAAACACATGAAAACCGTGATTTCGACATGTGACGTGCAGGGTCTTTATTTGGGTAGAGAAAGAAACAATTCGATGGCTTGGAGTAAAAACGGACTATCTTTAGATAGTCCATTGATATATTATTGACTTTTTTACGAAAACTAATAACTTGTATAAAAAAAAGACTGCAGAAATATAAAAAGCAAAACCCCATTTATATACTTATGCACTCATTGTTTGATATAAGTTATTAGTTTTTGTAATAGGTTCAATAATATGTCAATGGACTATCTAAAGATAGTCCGTTTTGACTCCAAGCCATCGAATTGCAATATTGGGAATTCCTCTGTGATATGTATAACATTAGGCCTATCCTTAGCTCCCAATATTAAGAAAATAGGGTCTTTGGATAACAGGCCCTGACTTGATGCCATGGGTGTTAAACCATTGTGGTGTGCATAAATGCGATATTGGCGGTGAAAGGGTTACATTAGATTCTATCCTATTCTTTCAGAACAGGAGTTGCCTTTCTCTGCTGTCTGGGAGTGAGAGATGAATAAGAGCATGATCCTATTAAAAATGCTTTATATAGTTATTATGTTTTAACACGCAATATTTAACTGTCTCCGAATGTGTAGTCTATTGTAAGTTTGTAAATCATATTATCTTGTTTTCATGTGTGCTATTGCGAAGTGTATGTCATAATTATGCCTATCATGTTTTAGTAAGTAAGTTGTATTCTGTTGTTATCGTATGAATGTGTTGTCGGTTGTAGTATGTGGACCATGTTATCTTGTATTGTCTTATCAAGTGTATACTATTCGTTATTTTCTTATTTTAGTCTGATGTTTTATTTATATTTCAATTTGTAAAGCACACAGAGCATACTGATAGTGTGGATTGATAGCGCTATATCAAATAAAATCATTATAAGAGTCCCACTGATGTCCTGAGGCCCCGGTCTTAGGACATTGACCTATTAAAATTGAAAATGCCCTGTTGTGTTCTCCCTGGTCAGGACAAATATCTGATTACATTTTTCAACACTGGTGCACTTTGCTTTATTGATTTCTACAAGAGCCAGGACATTGTCCTGTTCTGTTGCTTTCTCTCTTCTCAGGACAGTTTGTCCTATCACTTTTCGATCCTCGGTACATCACTGTTTAAAGACTGAGAGGCACACATTTATTGCGGTTGCACTTATGAAAGCTTACCATATTTTTCGGACTATAAGGCGCACCTGATTATAAGGTGCACCCCCCCAAGTTTACACAAAATTCAGACTGTTATTATATTTTCTTACCATATTATTATTCATGTTATAAGGCGCGGGGGTCTCAGTCTCGGGGAAAAAAAGTATTGCCTTATAGTCTGAAAAATACTGTATATAAAAGTTTCTTTTGTGTAGATCAATGCTGATATGCAGCTAATATGATCAATGCTGATGTGCGGCTGATATGATCAATGCCGATATGCGGCTGATGTGATCAATGCTGATATGCAGCTGATATGCAGCTGATGTGATCAATGCTGATATGCAGCTGATGTGATCAATGCTGATATGCAGCTGATGTGATCAATGCTGATATGCAGCTAATATGATCAATGCCGATATGCGGCTGATGTGATCAATGCTGATATGCAGCTGATATGATCAATGCTGATATGCAGCTGATATGATCAATGCTGATATGCAGCTGATATGATCAATGCTGATATGCTGATATGATCAATGCTGATATGAGCTGATATGATCAATGCTGATATGCAGCTGATGTGATCAATGCTGATATGCAGCTGATATGATCAATGCTGATATGCAGCTGATGTGATCAATGCTGATATGCAGCTGATATGATCAATGCTGATATGCAGCTGATATGATCAATGCTGATATGCAGCTGATGTGATCAATGCTGATATGCAGCTGATATGATCAATGCTGATATGCAGCTGATATGATCAATGCTGATATGCAGCTGATATGATCAATGCTGATATGCAGCTGATATGATCAATGCTGATATGCGGCTGATATGATCAATGCTGATATGCGGCTGATATGATCAATGCTGATATGCAGCTGATATGATCAATGCTGATATGCAGCTGATGTGATCAATGCTGATATGCGGCTGATATGATCAATGCTGATATGCAGCTGATGTGATCAATGCTGATATGCGGCTGATAGATCAAAGCTGATACGCAGTTCATATGATCAATGCTGATATGCAGCTGATATGATCAATGCTGATACACAGCTGATATGATCAATGCTGATATGCAGCTGATATGATCAATGCTGATAGCACAGCTGATATGATCAATGCTGATATGCAGCTGATATGATCAATGCTGATACACAGCTGATATGATCAATGCTGATACACAGCTGATATGATCAATGCTGATACACAGCTGATATGATCAATGCTGATACGCAGCTGCAGTGATGCACCGAGGATCGGAAAGTGAAAGGACAAACTGTCCTGAGATGAGAAAAATCAATAGGACAAGGCTGTGCTAGTGTTAAAAATGTAATCAGACATTTGTCCTGACAGGGAAGAACACAGCTGATATGATCATGCTGATAGGACATTTCAATTTTAATAGGTCAATGCTGATATGACCGGGACCTCCGGACATCACTGCAGCTGATATGATCAATGCTGATACGCAGCTGCAGTGATGCACCGAGGATCGGAAAGTGAAAGGACAAACTGTCCTGAGATGAGAAAAATCAATAGGACAAGGCTGTGCTAGTGTTAAAAATGTAATCAGACATTTGTCCTGACAGGGAAGAACACAATAGGACATTTCAATTTTAATAGGTCAATGGCCAATGACCGGGACCTCCGGACATCACTGCAGCTGATATGATCAATGCTGATATGCAGCTGATATGATCAATGCTGATATGATCAATGCTGATATGCAGCTGATATGATCAATGCTGATATGCAATGCTGATATGATCAATGCTGATATGATCAATGCTGATATGCAGCTGATATGATCAATGCTGATATGATCAATGCTGATATGCAGCTGATATGATCAATGCTGATATGCGGCTGATATGATCAATGCCGATATGATCAATGCTGATATGATCAATGCTGATATGACCAATGCTGATATGATCAATGCTGATATGATCAATGCTGATATGATCAATGCTGATATGCGGCTGATATGATCAATGCTGATATGCAGCTGATATGATCAATGCTGATATGCAGCTGATATGATCAATGCTGATATGCGGCTGATATGATCAATGCTGATATGATCAATGCTGATATGATCAATGCTGATATGCAGCTGATATGATCAATGCTGATTATGCAGCTGATATGATCAATGCTGATATGCAGCTGATATAATCAATGCTGATGCACAGCTGATATGATCAATGCTGATAGGCAGCTGATATGACCAATACTAATATGCAGCTGATATGATCAATGCTGATACGCAGCTGCAGTGATTTACCAAGGATCAAAAAGTGATAGGACATACTGTCCTGAGATGAGAAAAATCAATAGGACAATGTCCTGGTGCTTGAAGAAATCAATAGGACAAAGCTGTGCCAG